>JAGSMP010001560.1:0-110254 GCA_029286625.1 Parnassius orleans | reverse complement strand
TTTTAGTTATTGCAGATAATTTCATGGTCTATTCTAGTGTTATTAAATTTTGGGCAATCTTTTATTAGGTGTATGATAGTTTGAGATGCTTCCATCACATGGGCAATTCATTTGCGCTTATTTTAAACCTATGTAGTAGTAGCTTGTGGAATCTCGTGATTACTTAGGATTTGCGTAAAATGAAAGTCAGGTTTGATTTTTCTAAGACGATATGGAGTGTCTCATATGATGGACACCATGTTTTGGTATATGCAGTTAGCTATGTTGTTGTAGTAATCTTCACTCGCAATTTGTAAAGTCTTGATGGATTTGTTTTATTGAGCTGAATAAAGGTTATCCTGTCTTATATGAATGAACGCTTAAAAATTTATTAAATGACGTTTAAAACGGTTAAAGGTGTGCAAAACGTAATAGTTGTCAAAATTATTAAAAACGTATTCAATATACAATATAACATTTATAGCCTCATTGGAAATTAGGCATAGCATATATTTCTATAGGGTTGGCAACCATATCTTTTTTTATTATACTGAGTTTTTACCAGGCAGATTCTGCTACCCATTTTCTGTCTCATAGCCCTCTATCATCTTTTACTATCTGAATTGTGACAACCTGAATCATACCACGGAATGATTCAGGTTGTCACTCCATCTACTGATGGTTGCCCAACCCTACGAGATCACCATTTGAAATCCTTTTCCTCATTTGGTTATCATTTCATAAGGCCAGCCCATTGCCACTCTAGCTTTCTGATCCGCTGGGCTATGTTATTTACTTTTCTCTTTCTAGTCAACTGTACGCTTTGACCAAGCTAACTAACGGAGGATGATCTCGCGACTGACACTTGGCGAATTTACTATATTCCATTTAAAAATGTCAAACCGAAATCTCACAGACGTTTAATGGGTGCAGCATAAATTGTGCAAGTTTGTCGCCTCTCTACTTACCAAACCACTTGGCCAGAGTTTGACTTGGTGGTAAAAGATTGTTGTGACTCATAGGCACCTAAATTTATCATCGATTCAAAACCAAACTACAGATTTGGGCCACTCCTAAGGGCTAATATGGAATGTCTTATTACTAGAAAAATGTATCTCCGGTTATCGTCAAGCCCATCACAAGATGTGTTGCCTCATACACACAGAAGACTTACATTTTCCTCTTACAGAACGTTCAATGTAGCTACATACTCGTATCATGTTTATATCTAATAGTTACGTCACGAATTTAAAACAGTGTTAAATTGAAGTGGTATCATTTTATGCACTTTTGTCGTCAAGTTATTCACTTAAACTATAATTATATTTTTTATTACCCGCGGAGTTAGCCAAGATGAATTTCCACGAACTCTCTCGTCTCGCACGCAGACTCGACGACTTTCAGCCTCCCGAACAAGCTGGTTTCCGAAAATACTTTAGCACCATACACCACATACATATCCTTCGGCAAATTGTACAGAAGACCGAAGACTACTATTTGCCACCTTGTCTTGCGTATGTAGACTATGAGAAAGCCTTTGGTTCCGTCGAAATTTTGGCGGTGCTGCAGTCACTTCAGCTGTGCCAAGTTGATTGTCGGTATATCGAAGTGCTGAAGTGTTTGTACAGTAGGGCTACGATGGCTATCAGAGTACAGAACCAGAATACGAAACCTATCCAACTGCAGAGAGGTGTAAGACAGGTTGACGTTATAACCCCGATACTCTTCACTGCTGCAATGGAAGACGTTTACAAGCTACTGGACTTGAAAGGATACGGTATAAACGTCAATGGCGAGTACATCACTCACCTTCGATTTGCCGACGATAAAGTCCTTATGGCAGAATCGCTGGAGGACCTAAACACTATGCTCAATGACCTCAATAGTGTCTCCAAACGGATAGGTCTTAAGATGAACATGGACAAAACGAAGATTATGTATAACGTCTGTCACACCTATGCCGTAGTTGTTGGGAGCACTGAGCTCGAAGTTGTTGACGAGTATGTTTACCGGGACAAATAGTCCGACTAAGTAAGTCAACTTCGACCGAGAGGTCAATCGACAGATTCAACTCGGCTGGGCGGCGTTCGATAGATTACGACCCATCTTCTCGTCAGGCATACCTGAAAACCTCAAAACTAGATTTTAAAACCAGTGCGTGTTGCCAGTGACCTATGGATCTGAGGACGTGGTCCTTCACTGCTGGCCGTATGAGGAAGCTTAAGGTCGCTCAGCGAGCTATGTAGAGGGCTATGCTCAGGGTTTCTCTGCGTGATAAACTTAGAAATGAGGATATCCGCAGTACAACTAGAGTAACCGACATAGCCCAAAGTATTAGTAAGCTGAAGAGGCAATGGGCCGGCCATATAGCTCGAAGAACCGACAACCGATGAGGAAGAAAGGTTCTCGAGTGGCAGCCTCATACCGGCAGGCGATGTGTAGGGTGTCCCCCCACTAGATGGAGTGACGACCTGGTATGACATGACATGGAAGTCGATGGATGCAGGTGACTCAGGACCGTGCTTTGTGGCATTCCTTGGGGGAGGCCTATGTTCAGCAGTGGATTTGTGAAGGGCTGTAATGATGTTGATGTTGATGATTTTAATTTAATCACGCGCCTGGCTGAGAGCCTCAACTCGCACGCCGCAATCCAGTCCGTAACCGCGAAGAAAGACTTAGTATTGAAGAGATTTGTGCGAAGTACGCGGATGTGTTCCACCTTCCTGAAGACTCCCTTACCGTCACTAACTTAAGTGAACCCAATATAGTATTCAAATATAATGTGACTCCGACTTATTTTAAGCCGTATAAGATTCCACACGCATTGAATGGTAAATTCGAAAAACAGGACCAAGAAATTTTGGAAAATTACAATATAGAGGGAAAATTACAATATATCTGAGTGGCCCAGTCCAGTTCTCCTAGTGCCGAAGAAAGCTGATAGATCAAATTAGAAAAAATGGCGTTTAGTTGTAGATTATCGTCAATTAAACAATAAAATCCAGGATGATAAATTCCCTTTACCAAATATTACAGAAATTCTAGATTCGTTATCAGGAAGTATTTATTTTTCCAAATTAGATTTGTCACAATCTTATTATCAACTATCTTTAGATCCCGAATCGCGTAAATAGACATCTTTTAGTTTAAAAAAAATGTACCAACTTACTTTGGATAACCAATCCCATAAGTACACTACTTTTACAACTGGAAAACAATATTAGTTGAAGCGCTGTCCTATGGGCCTTAAGACCATCGCCAGTGTCTTATCAAGGCTCTTGACCATAGCTATGGCAGGATTAAATTATCAAAAATGTTTCATATATTTAGACGATTGTATTGTGATAGGAAAAAACATAGATAATTATAATAAAAACCTTATTGGCATATTGAACCGATTGAGAGAATTGAACCTTAAATTAAACCCGATTAAATGCAAATTTTTGCGTAGAGATATTGTGTACAAATCGGTAGGTATTTATCCCGACCCAGCTAAAGTCGAGGCAATAATCCAATATCCGAAACCGACCTCCGCTGCGGAAGTTAAACGTTTTGGCGCATTTACTAATTATTATCGGCGTTTTATTGCAATTTTCGCAGATTTAGTTCATCCCTTAAATCAATTGTGCAAGGAAGTTATCAAATTCGATTGGAATAAAAAATGTGAAAATGCTTTTTAAAAGTTAAAAACCGCTCCTTGCAATAATCTATGTTTAGACAAATAAGTGATAAGGAAGAAATAAAAATAATTTTAAATGACTTTAACCTGCTGCCCACGAGTGGCCATGCAGGCACGTATCGTATGCTAAATATCATTAAGAATTACTAAGTGATAAAGGAACAGAATTTACAGGAGAAATTTGTAATTTATTAGGTATTGAAAAGATTTTTACACGTGGTAGAGCCATGCTGCAGCTATATTAATAGTATAGTTGTAGCACGAATGGGTCGGCTCGACATGGGAAGGACCACGCTCTCACAGGATACCAGCGTAAAATAGCAGCTTAATGCTGCTGTGTTTCGTATGGTGAGTATAGAGAACCGGTTACCCTTTTTACTGGAAAAGAGACATTCTGTCTTAGTCCTCACAGCTTACAACGCATCTGCATTTTAATTCCCAAACGAAGATAGATGAAACCACAGCAACCACTTACCATCAGGTGGACTGTGTGCTCGTTTGTCACCCTTATTTTATAAAAAAAAACACTCCAATGCGACCACCACGAGACAATGGGTGGCATAGAAAACACAATGTGAACATAAATAGTCCAATTGGAGCAAATAGGTCCCATACTGGTGTTTTTGATTTAACACAAGCGTATATTCGGAAACCAAGTATATTCCGTATGAATTGGTATTTGGAAAAATTTGCATCATACCAAGTAACTTGTCAAATTCTCTCGTTCCTTTATACAACTTTGACGATTGTCCAAAATGAATGAAGTACCGTATGCAAAAATCACATTTAAATGCCAAACAAAATTTACTAAAACGTAAAGAAACGGTTTTAACGGTCGTAGAGCCACGCAGCAGCTTCTGCTGTTGCACATATGGGCCGGCTCGAGCCGGGTTAGTAAGTACCACGACCTCACAGAATACCGGCGTAAAGTGGAAGCTCTGCTTTTGCGTTTCGTCTGATGAGTGCAGGTGACCGGAGGCCCAATTCCCCCCCCCCCCATCAACATGGTAGCGGAATTAAATAATAGACTACCCCAGGAGGGTACCACCACCCCTGGAGAATCCCTCGCTGAGCATCCACGACAATGCTGCTCCACTCCTGAGCGTGGGTGCTCAAGCTGCCCCGCGTATTCTGGGGGGGGGGGGGGCAAAATTCCGCTCAGAACAGTAACTGCTCGGGGCAAACTAAGCAACAAGACCAAGGCGACCCCTGCCACGCTATCCGTGAATTTCTGCAACATCAGGGGACTTCAATCGAACCTAAACGCCGTCCACTACTATCTTGAGACGGCGAAGCCGGCCTTGCTCTTTCTGACCGAAACGCAGGTGTCCTCTGCGGCTGATACTTTGTATCTCTCCTACCCAGGGTACAAATTGGAACACTCCTTTGTGCCTCGGGCTGGAGTTTGCGTATACGTCAGAGAGGACATCTGTTCTCGACGCCTCGGCAGTCTTGAAGGCTCGGACCTATCCATCCTTTGGCTGCGCGTAGATAGCGACGACCATCCGCGCGTCTACGGGTGCCTCTATAGGTCCCATAGCGGTAATGCCGAAACAGACCGACTCATCGACCACGTCCAAATGGCTACAGATTCCTTGCTACAACAGGTCCCATCCGCAGAGATCGTGATCCTTGGCGATTTTAACGCCCACCACGCCGAATGGCTCGGTTCACGTTTAACCGATCATGCGGGAAGATCTGTTTATGACTTTGTCTTGGCATATGGTCTTACACAACTGGTTACTTCGCCTACGCGGATTCCAGATGTGGAGGATCATACACCTTCCCTGTTGAACCTTCTGCTGACCTCTCATCCGGACGGATATCAGATTATTTCCGTCGATGCCCCTCTCGGCTCTTCGGACCATTGTCTGATCCGGAGTGTGGTGCCACTCACGCTCCCCTCGCTGTTGCGTTCTGCAGGTTGCCGCCGTGTTTGGCATGGGTCGGCGGAGGGACGGAATGCCGGTCTTTCTGCATCCTACCCATGGGGGCGGGTTTGCTTCTCGCCGGATGATCCCAGCGCTGTTGCTGACTCTGTCACTGATGTGGTGCTACAGGGAATGGAACTATTTATTCCATCATCTGTGGTACCCATCGGAGGCAGATCTCAGCATTGGTTTGGTCGCTCCTGTAAGACTGCATTACGCAGTAAGCAGAAGTGCTATCAGACCTGGGCTGAGGCTTCGGCGGCTCGGGATGTAAACACCAGCATGCTTAAAAAGAAGTATAACATCGCCTCCAGGTCCTTCAAAAGAGTTGTTGCCAAGGCAAAGTCAGAGCACATAGGCAGAATTGGCAAGAAACTAGTTCGCCTTCCTTCGGGAACCCGTGCATTCTGGTCTCTCGCCAAGGCTGTCCAAGGGAATTTCTGTAAGCCATCACTACCATCTCTGCTTAGGTAGGACGACTCACTGGCCCACGCCGCAAAAGAGAAAGCCGACCTTTTAGGCTCCCTTTTTGCGTCCAACTCGACTCTTGATGACGGGGGGAACACACCGCAAACCATCCCGCGGTGTGAGTGCTCCATGCCGGATGTGCGGTTCTCACAGCGCTCGATTCGCAAATCACTCCTCTCCCTGGACATCCACAAGTCGAGTGGGCCTGACAAAATCCCCCCAATTGTGCTGAGGACGTGTGTTCCGGAGTTGGCACCGGTTCTAACGCGCCTTTTCCGGTACTCCTACTCCCTAGGCGTAGACCCGAATTTATGGAAGACAGCTTTTATCCAACCATCCCTAAAAAAGCTGACCGCTCAGACCCGTCCAACTACGGGCCTATCGCTATCACCCCCTTGTTCTCCAAAATAATGGAGTCCGTTATAAACTGCCAGCTCATGCGGTACCTTGAGAATCACCAGCTGATTGGTGACTGTACGGTTTTCATCAGGGTCGATCAGCTGGTGATCTTCTGGTCTACTGACTCATAGATGGGCGGAGCAGTGGTCAAGGGAAGGATTGCCGTTAGTTTGGACATTGCGAGAGCTTTCGATCGGGTTTAGCACAAAGCACTTCTTTCGAAGCTCCCTTCCTATGGGCTTCCCTAGAAATTGTGAAATTGGATCACCAGCTTTCTTGCAGATCGGAGCATCAAGGTCGTTGTAGACGGTGCATGCTCCGACTACATGCCTATTAACGATGGTGTTCCACAAGGTTGCGTGCTATCACCATAGCTGTTTCTTCTGCATATCAATGATATGTTGCAAACCGGTAGCATTCATTGCTATGCGGATGACAGCACTGGTGATGTTCTATACACCGGCCGTGCCAATATTTCTCGGGAAAACGTCGCCGAGTACCGGAACAAACTTGTGTCTGAAGTCGAGTCTTTGCTTAACAAAGTCTCGGATTGGGGGCGACTAAATCTAGTCCAGTTTAATCCTCAGAAGACACAACTTTGCGCGTTTACCACTAAAAAGAACCCCTTTATCATATCTCCTCAGTTTCAAGGCACTCCCCTTTTTGCCTCAGCCAGTATCGGAATCCTCGTCATCGACATATCTAGTGACGTCCAGTTTCGTGGTCACTTGGAAGAGAAGGCCAAATTGGCCTCTAAAAAGCTTGGCGTGCTCAGCAGAGCGGGACAGTATTTCATGCCGGCACAACGCCTGCAACTTTACAAGGCGCAGGTTCGGCCTCACATGGAATACTGTTCCCATCTCTGAGGGGCCAGTGCCAGCTCCTTCCACTTGACCGCATCCAGCGCAGAGCGGCTCGAATCGTCGACGACCGGGTCCTTCAATCAGCTCGATTCATTGGCGCTGCGAGATGTTGCATCTCTTTGCATTTTCTTCGCATTTACCACGGGTGCTCTGGGGTGTTCGGATTAATCCCAGCTGCCAAATTTCACGAACGCACATCGCGGCAGAACTCCCGATACCATCCACACCATCTGGATGATTGGCGATCCACCACTGTGCGATTTAGAAGATGTTTTCTTCCTCGCACAACTTCCTTGTGGAATAGTTTACCACCAGCGACTTTTCCGGACCGATACGACTTAGGGACCTTCAAGAAAAGAGCCTACTCCTTTTAAAAGCCGCAACGCATCTGCAATTCCTCTGGTTCCCCTGGTGTTGCAGTTGTTCATGGGCGGCGGTAGTCACTTCCCATCAGGTGAGCCGCATTCTCGTTTGTCCCCTCTCCTATAAAAAAAAAAAGAAAGTTAAAGTATGATAAGAAATGTACTTCACGTAGTTATAGTTTTGGCGATTTAGTATTTATTAAGAATGAAACAGGTAATAATCTCGATTGTGTTTACGAAGGTCCTTATAAAGTAATGGAAGAAATGTCGCCAAATGTTAAAATAATGAAAAAAAAAAAGAAATTAATACACAAAAATTACATCAAATTATTCCGTTGTTAAATTAAATAATATAACTTTTCATTAAACATCATGTCTTGTGTACGTGGACTATGACAAAGCCTTTGATTGTGCTGAAGTGTTTGTACAGTCGGGCTACGATGGCTATCCGAGTACAGAACCAGAGTACAAAACCTATCCAACTGCAGAGAGGTGTAAGACAGGGTGACGTTATATATCCGAAACTCTTTACAGCTGTATTGCAAGACGTTTTGAAACTACTGGCTTTAAAAAAGGATTCTTAAAATCAGTTAAAAATTCACGAAAATATTACATAAAATACACACAAGAAATCAACCATACAGTCGAATTGGGGCCTGTTAAAAGTCAGCTAAAAAAAGAGGAATTGAAAATCATACCAGGTAAAGCTGCTAGTTTATGAAAACATTACCTCCATATTAGGCATTTTTCCTATATTATGGAGGCGTTCTACATACCTAAATGACATGGACAAACAACGAAGAGAAGAGCTGACCACACAATACGACGTTTTTATATAGCATACTCCATTTAAAAAACAATCATCTACTTTTTTATTTTTTTATAGAATAAAGATGACACGAGCACATGTTTCACTTGATAGTGAGTGAATGCTGTGGTCCATATATATAAAAAAAAATCAAAAAAAATCAAAAATGCTTTATTTCTGTAACATACCAGGTTTACCAACACATTTAAGTTTAATTAACACAATTTAGTATATAAATACCTGTATTAGGAAGTTATCGCTCTTCCATATTTTATGACTACAAGGTAAGTAATTAGTTAAAAATAAAAAGTGTAGCATTTGTGATTACTATAGAATCAGTCTTCATAAGGTTACTAATATAATTTTATTTTATTTTATTAGGTTAATGTGTGTGTGTGTGTGTGCGTGCGTGCGTGTGTGTGTGTGTGTGTGTGTGTGTGTGTGTGTGTGTGTGTGTGTGTGTGTGTGTGTGTGTGTGTGTGTGCTTGTGTGTGTGTGTGTGTGTGTGTGTGTGTGTGTGTGTGTGTGTGTGTGTGTGTGTGTGATATGTATTATGTAATCATCGCTTGCATATGTGTGTGTGTGAAATATTGTGTCTGTTCTACAGCAAATCAGAATTATTTCAAGCCAATTTTGAAGTTATTTGAATTTAAATAGGTATTTACAATTTGGGTGTCCCATGTCAAGTAATATTTTCTAGTAACTTTTCTGTGTCAGCGTAGCTGAGGATTTCTAACCATTGTGTGAGAGTTTTTACAGTCATAATAGTTTAAGTGGTATATTTTTATTGTTTTATTAACTTTGTTATAAAGCAACTGACATTTTGAGATATTATTTAGCTGCAAAAGCTGTTTTCACCGTAGTGGTGGCAACGACTATGTCTTTCCTCCTTTTAGTCAGTATTTCAGGATCATACGGTAAATTTATGTAGCAAGTATGCAATTGAGAATGTATAGCTGCCTTACTGTCAACAAGTCACTATAAGTGTATAATGTATTAGTTGGGAATCGATAGTGTAGGAAATGCATAACCTTTAGCAGAGATCTTTGGGTTCTTTCCACTTCTAGAAACTTTATTTTAGTTGCTCCACCCCATACAGGAATACAATAAGACAATACTGATTGTACCAACGTAATATAGACACTTGTTAACAATGTCTTGTCAGCGACATGTCTAAGTTTTTTAAATATCCACGTTAGTTTTCTAATCCTACTCATAAGTTTATCTAAATGTGGATGTATGACAAGCGCTGATCAAGAACCACTCCCAGATATCTAGCAACCACAACTTTCTCAATTGATTGGCATGCACATGATGAACTTTTTCGATTTCCACAATTGTGTATCCTTAATAAAAAGTCATCTCTAGGTTGTGTTCTTTTATCAATTGTAAAGCACATAAAATTTGTTTTACTAACGTTAAGGGTAAGAAGATTTGAATTTAACCACTGAGCAATTATTTCTAGTCCCTTTTCCCGATTCTTTGGACTTCAGTCCATGTTTCTGAAGAATACTATAGCTGTATCGTCTGCGTAAGAAAAGATTTTGGCATTTGCGATTTTAAGGTTACACAGATCGTTGATGTATATCAAGAAAAGCGATGGTCTAACACTTCCTGTGGTACGCCATAAGATGTGTCTGCTAACGTGCTTGTATAATCCCAGTTTTACCTGTTGTTTCCTATTTTGGAGATAGCTTGTAAGTAACGAGAGGCATCTCTAATGCCATATCTCTCAAATCTATGCAGAAGAATGGGGACAGAGACAGTATCAAATGCTTTTGGTCCAGGAATACTGTAAGGCATTTACGACCATTATCAACATTTTTGACTATTAGATTTGTGAGAGCAGTAACTGCATCTTCGGTTGATATTCCACGTCTAAAGCCAAATTGTGAAGCAGAAAGGATGTCAATTTATTTAAATAACCAATTAGTCTAGTGCATATCAGTTTTCCAAGACCTTCGAAATAGACGTTAAAACTGATATAGGACGATAATTGCTCACACTATCTCTGTCACCACTCTTGTACACTGGAGTTATTATTGCTCGTTTTAGAGCATCAGAAATATTCCTTGTCGGAAACAAAGATTGGCAAGGTGGCAGATAATTGGTACAAGCAAATAATGAGCCATCTTCAAGAACTTAGGAAATTTTATCCCACCCAGGGCGCTATCTGTCTTAAGACTCATAATAACAGAAAGGACTTCTTGATTGTCAGTTTCTAGCAAGACACAAGAGGTAAGTTGTCGAGTAGAAGATGGATTGTGTCTACAGAGATTACTGTTTGTGATGCCAATAGAACAAGGTTGGGTTGCCTGGTCAATGATTATTTCGTTAGCTAATTCGGTACCAATGTTAGCAAAGAAGTTGTTGACTAAATTAATTGACTCAGTTGGTGAGGATTTTAAGTTTAACAAGTTGCTATCAGTGCTTTTACTTGGCTTAAAGTTAGCTATTTTGTTGATACACTGCCATAAAGATTTAGAGTTATTTTTAGTTTTATCGAGTTGTTCTCGTTCGTATCTCCGTTTTAGCTTTTTAATTAAGTTGTTTATATAATTTGGTATCTTCTGTAGGTTATTTTAAGTGTTTCATTTTCTGGGTCTGGACGAAGGTTTTCTGCATCTTATTCCGGTTATTAATGCACGTACAATGCCTTCTGTGATCCAGGCTTACTGATACGCTTATTTCTATTAACATTAATAGTTTTGTGTTAGAATCTAGGGATTCTTGTATGTAAGTAATCACCTTATCACATACTTCATTCGGATCATTGCAGTTCAGTAATAAAGTTAAGTTTTAAATTGTAATGTATTACTGCCTCTTCAAAATTAACAATCGTTTTAGTTTTCATGTATATATTTTTGAGTTTATTTTATTAGAAAGTTTTAACAAAAAGTAGACAATGATCTGTGACAATAGTATTAAGAGCTGCTATAAATGCCGAAAATTTGTGATCGTCGAGTTTTACCATGAAATGATCAAGACAGTTCCCCTTGTCGGAAATAAGTGTCCGGGAAGAAAACCATGCGTCGATAACATGTTTAGGTAATTAAGGCAGTTGTTACGCTCTTGAGCTTTTTCTGTTTCTGTTACTATTAAATTTATATTAATGTCTCCAGTTAATATAATATTTTTATTAGATTTTAAGGTAGATAAGTGTGTGTTCAGTGAGTTAATGAACATATCGGCATTAGTGTTTGATGGAGAGCGATATATGCCTATAATAATAACGTTGTTAAAAGCAATCTGTATACACGATGCATGTTGGAGACTGATTTCCGACACTTTAGGTTTATGTATCCCTTTTACGTACACTACTACACCGTCGCTCTGATTAATATGTAAAGTTGTGGCAAATGAATTATAATTTGCTAAACAAGGAATATGTTTATTAGTGTTAAGTCGGCATTCGGTTAAGATTAGTACGTCTGTCTCAAAGTCCAATTGTGTCAGCGTTATTTGCAGGTCATCAGATTACTGTATACACTTCGGATGTTTTGTGTGAATTGTTAGATCCGAGTGCCATGTTTGAGCATATTGTGATAGTTCTGTTATATCACAATTAATGGACCAATGCACTATTTAAGTTGTCTATTTCTTCCAAATTTTTGATTGTACTATTCATTATTAGATTGTTTAGATATAAATAAAAGGGTTAATCCTATACCGTGGTTGCATGTTCCATAGACGTCGGTCGGCACTCTCAATAAATTCCTTTCAATAAAAACATTAAGATTTGCGACCAGTACAATTAAAACAAGGGGTAAATATGATATTTGGCATGAATAATTTCTGTGAGTATGTGTGTGTGTGTGTAAGTGAAAAGTATACAAGTTAAATATTTAACAGCTTCGATTTGACTGCAAGCAAGGATACATATTAAATAATAAATAGAACCAAAGATTGTATTAAAGTCAAGTAAGTCTAGTCATGCTCCTGTGAAGATGGTGTACTTGAGATTCGTTCTTGATGAGTATTATTGGAGTATTTTCTTTATTTCTAACATATACTTTTCCAAACCTAGTCCAACAAATTTATAAGATTTTGTCTTGCTAAGTCTCTTGCTAAGAAGAATAAGCAGATCCATAGCGATAAGCTGCTCTGAGATAAATATGGGAGTGTTTTCACTTGTAGTACAGCCCAGATGTTTAGCGCATAGCTTTTCTTTGCGTTTAACATTATGTGCACATTTTAAAAATCATTTTTAAGAGCGTTGATGAAGTTTCTATATTGGCATATTCCTTACATCATTTCTCGAGCTCTTTACCCTGTAGATGTCTTTTATGTCTGATTTAAAAAGTACAGCCAATGTTTTTGAGAGGTAGTTACCATATTTATTAAGCTATCCTTAGTTTCGTCTTTGACTTTAGGGACATTTTTAATTTCAAGATTATTCTTTCTACTGTTTCTTTGCAATTCCTCCACCTTGTCCTCCAACATTGTAATGTGCTCTTGATCTTTTTTAGCATGTTTTTCAAATTGTTCAATTTTATTTTTCAGCTCTATGTTTTGGCTAGTCAAAAAAGTTATAGAGCTCTCAATATTTAGATTTGTTTGTTGAATGGCCTCCAATGTAGGGGTAATTGATTTTAAATTATTATGTGTTATCATCATAGATTGCATCATAGATCGGATCTCTTCCCTGAACAATTCCATTTCCTCCGCACAGTCACACTCTCTTTTTCGCTTAACTTGGCGCTGAGATACGAAGTTAGGCGGAGTGACTTCATAACTTGATTTACCAATGTCGTTTAAGTTAGACTCGGAAAAAGATTTGTCCGCTTCCATTGTACCAGGGTAGTATGAATATCGAAGAGGTGACCCGCTGCTAACTACTCAATGTATGCGAGATAACAAGTTCTATCGCACGCAGCAATGGATGCGCAACAATTCCAGCTCCG
This sequence comes from Parnassius orleans, assembly GCA_029286625.1. NCBI lineage: Eukaryota > Metazoa > Arthropoda > Insecta > Lepidoptera > Papilionidae > Parnassius > Parnassius orleans. Next base: position 96,861 of record JAGSMP010001560.1, on the reverse strand, counting down.
CGCGCGATAGGCCCGTGTAGTGATGTGTAATGTATGGGTCAGTCCAATTAGCAGTAAGTAGGCGTAAGTAGTTTGACGAGCAGGCCTACGCGCGCGTCATCTACGAGCTGCGCATTGTGAAGTACCAGGGTAACAGAAATTTAGAAGTACTCACGAACATTGACGCGCGCGTTGACAATTTGCTCCTCAAGGCTTATGCAGTCCTATTATTATACGTTGATTTAATTTTGCATAAATTCCCACACTTTTTAAATAAAATTTCGTAGCGGATACTGGAACACGTTCACTTTGTTAGGCGGTCCGAGGGAAGAGGATATATCTACAGCTATTCTCGATTAATAATCAAACTAGCAGTTACCCGCGGCTTCGCCCGCATGGTCACTGGGAAATGAACTATCCATTGCTTTTTGAATTGAAAGAAAACTGAGTTTTATAGATTTGTCAGAGATGCAGCCATTAAAAGGAAACTGAGCAAAATTGATTCGTCAGCCTATTTAAATGTTTTGAAACGCAGCGTATAGGAAAGCATAAATAGCCTGTTTATTCCAAATGGAAATGGGATATTTTTTTAATTAAAGGCTGAGCATAATTATCCGTCAGGGATGCAGACTTTTGTAAAACAAACTGAAAATTGATTCGTCAGAGATGAAGTTTCTGAATTGAAAGGAAGGCCAAATAAAAGATCCGTCAGAGATGCAGCCTTTTGAGTTGAAAGAAACTGAGCTTAATAGGTCCGTCAGAGGTGCAGCATTTGGAATTGAAAAGAAACTGAGCTAAATAGGAAATTTTGAATTGTAAGAGAAGATCTGTAGAATTCTGATTAATTGATTGTGAGAATTTTGGAAAAAAACTAACTGAACACTATTTTAAGACGCTACTGTACACAATGTTATATGTTTTCCATTCAGGAAAGAATGTGGAATTCTGGGCATTTGACACACGCAGACATGCTACATACAGCTGACCATGAAGAAGCACAGTTTTTCTAAATTGACCCCCTACCTGTAACGTTTGCCCTTGCGCTTTATTAATTGTCATTGCAAAACTGAGCTTAATACGGAACTGCAACTTTTTTGAAAAGTAAGATCTGTGGAATTATAGGGATCCGTGGTATAATAACATTTCACCTTTCCTACGCCTGTCAAAATTGTAGCACCGATTATGTTCCGTCCAAGATGTGTGACACAGCCTTGTCCCGTTACATAACCGAGGAGCATCTAAATTTCGCATTAGCATGACTGGGACGCCTAATTTTAATTGAAGCTTATGTGTGGACACCTGACAATTCTAGAGAATTTAGAAACTCTACAGGATATGAAGTGCTCTGTTCTGTGTCCATAACTGTCTACTGACAAATACTCTGTTATTTCTCCTGCTACTTCACTTAATATATCTGAATTTATTTTGTTAACGCTCTCATTTTTGGTGCAAGAATCGCCCTTTCACATAACCATTTGTCTTCATGCATGTTGTTCGTTAAATCTGAATAAACACTCGCAATTAATTCGGAATGACTCTGTACTAAATTACAAAATCTCTCGTCAATTTAACGCAGCCCTCAGCATCCGTTTCCAACGCCCATCGCCAATTTTTAATAGTGTGTCAGCATAGTTTACAGCATTGATATCATTATACAAATGCACTCTCATATTCGTAGTTAAACTGAATTTTGTCCCCTGTTCCATAAAATAGACAACTTGAGGCATGCTTTAATTTCATCTGCAGGTGTGCCCTTTTGAATGACAGGTAAGTTTGGCGAAAGTCACCGCCAATAAAACCACCATTCCTTCCATTACATCGGTATTGCTGCAAATCCTGGAACGTTCGATTTAGTGCTTCTACAGCTTTTTATGCGACATTGTACTTTCGTCCCACACTAAAGTTTGCATTGCCGTAGCATTATACCTCGTGCACTATTTTTACTAAAATTGCAGATCAGCGATTCTTCCTGGGCTAGATTTGGGGAGTTTTAAAACAGAATGTGCAGTGCGGCCCCGCTTAGCAGCGTGGCGGCTATACCGGAGGAAGCTACGGCCACACCAATGTTTTTATCTTTCCGTACTTGCGCTAATAATAAATTTAACAAAAATGTCTTCCCAGTTCCTCCAGGGGCATCTAAAAAGAAAAGTGCACCATTTCCAGATTCAATTTGTCCTAATACTTTGTCAAAAATTCGTTTTTGTTCGGGAAGCAAGCGGGGCACAAATTCGGCTACTTGCTGCTGCAAAGCTGGTATATCGTAGTTTGTTTTTTGTTTTATTATTTTTATTAGTTTTATTATTTTGTTTCACGTACAATTTCATCACTTAGTTCATTTTCGGTTATTCGCTGAGGGCTTATCATTCCAAAGTCGCTTAATTTTTTGCCTACCATTGCCATTACTTGATCTTCAATTTTTCCAAGTTCTTCATTATAAATGTGTTCATTGTATGTCATGTTCGCGTGTGTCTGCTGTTACCTTCGCAAAATATCTTCCGCCATGTACTCTTTATATTTGTCCCACAATTTATGTGCATTAGATAGCCCGCAAGATGATATGAGAGTTGCATAAAAATCCCTAATTTTGGCTGGTGACTGGCACTGCACAGCTTCCTCCATGGTTTCATCCCAGTGATTATCGTTTTCTAAAAGATGCAGAGCTTCACATGCTTCTCTATAAGTTGCGCATTCCTGACCGTTGACAGTTTTGAGGTCTTTATATCCTGTAGGACCCCGAACATGGTGCAGCAGCAATCGTAAACAGAAACATTCAAAATTAGTTACATGGACGGTATACACACGACCAAGGGCATCTGATGACTTTACACCGGGCCAATTTGCAACAGGCGCCTTGAATACAGCGTTCCCACTCCTTCCTAGATGTTTTCCAAGTATAATAGCGGGGACTTCAGAATATAACAACGTTTTGCAAAGGGTCGGTTTGACAAAGTTGAAAGAAGGCTGTTAGTGTAGTTTTGGCGGTGATGCAATTCTTTCTTGGAAATTTCTTTCGGTGAAATATACACGCTCTCCATTTTCTAAGTGCACAGCAAGGTGAGTAACTGTTGGTGCCTTTCGTGTAAGGAAGCCAAAGAGACGCCACGCTGCCTCGTTACTGCTGACATAACGCCCTGCTTGAAAGATCTGTACTTCATTAACGGGTTTGCCTCACCTTCACTCCTGAGATTAAATATTGCTTGGTCGCTTCCTTTATTTATGTACCTACAGATATACTTGATTGCGCGGACAGAGCTACATGCTTCTACATTAATGTGGGCATTAAACATTTTACATAGAATGGGCGAATACAGGACAATCCAGCTGTTATCTAAGGTTCGAACGCTCCAGAGCGAGATTTGATTGTAACTTTCCTGCCACCATCTTCAGGGCTCTGCGTCTGTATAAAGGGTAGCCATGGTCATTGTTCACTGTTTCTTTTAATAGCTGTTTAAGGAATTTCTTTGTACATTTTCCTTCTTTCATACATGGCGATATTGAATTTCGTGCTCCACATGGACCGTGAATCATATTTCGGATGATGGTATCATACAATTCTTTATCTTGCTCAGGATCCGGAATCTCGGCGCTTATTATGTCATCTATTTGGCTGGGCCGCAACTTCTCTTTAAGCCATATTAGAATGTGGGCATGCGGTAATCCTCTTTTTTGCCATTCAATTGAATACATGAAGCACTGCACCTCTCCGAAAATTTTCCCTTTGTTAATTACATACATTAATTTTTGTACTTTTAATCTAAATACTCTAGCAACTAAATCGTGTCTGTCAGTACTTTTTTGGCCTGGCATTAGCTCCTCGGTTATTTCTTTCCATGTGGGATTGCAAGTAAAAGTAACAAAAAGATCAGGTCTTCCGTAAGTTCGTACATAGGCGAATGCGTCTTGTGTGTACTCATGTAGGTAGCGGGGACTGTTAACGAATGCTGAGGGCAGAATTACCATTTTACCTAAATCTCTGGGGTTTACATTGGCGTCGCTAGAAACTGCATCTTGTAAATGTATATAATGTATATAAGTCTCAACGCGCAGCTTTTTTTGATTTAAAGATATATAACGGAGACGTTCACTTTCTACTTTCACATACATGTCTACCAAAAATTGATGAAATAATTGTCTACACCGGGCTAAGAGGTTAAAATCATTTTCTCGCAACATCATATGATACGCATAAAAATTCATACATGATACTTTTTTGTTCGGAGTAGGCTCCTTTGTGACCGGGTTAATGAGTGGAATTTGAAAATGATAACCCGCTTGTCCTTTGCAATAAATCAATGGGTACTGCAGAGCGTCATAAAACTTGTGTGTATCGGCAACCTGTTGCAACGTATCATCACGTGCTCGCAAGACAATGTCTCGTGAAGAAAATTGATCACCACTAATTACGGCTGCTATTTCGTTTATCAAAGGTGCATTGTAGCGCCTTTCATGCTCTCCTCGAGGGTCCGATCTGCGTGAATGACGACTTTATAATCCTCTTCAGTAGGTTTTGCAGTTTTAAATGTTTTGACTAAAATGTTACGTTCATGCAAGAATCTTTGAATTTTGAACACTGTGTCTCTCTCAACTCCCTGGATAAATTGGCAGCGACGGTCTACCTAAATTTCTTCGTCACCCATAAAATATACTTGTAAAAATTTATAAGAAAATTGATCACCACTAATTACCGATCTGCGTAATTAGTGGTGATCAATTTCCGATAGTGGTCCGATCTGCGTGAATGACGACTTTATAATCCTCTTCAGGTAGGTTTTCTAAAGCAGTTTTAAATGTTTAGACTAAAATGTTACGTTCATGCAAGAATCTTTGAATTTTGAACACTGTGTCTCTCTCAACTCCCTGGATAAATTAGCAGCGACGGTCTACCTAAATTTCTTCGTCACCCATAAAATATACTTGTAAAATTTATGCTGTTCGTTTTCAGCTGGAAAAAGTGAACCTATTCTATGATAAATTTGCCTTACCGTAAATGTGGCGAAAATCCCATTATTATTTCCCAGTCAACTCGAAGGACGTCATTTGAAAGCATGAGTTATATTTCGGATCCTGTTTAAAAGCGCCGTGACTCATTAGCATCATATAAAGAGAGTTTTCAAAGGTTCTTCTGGTTCCCCAAGTAACGGAAGAGACACTTTGCCATTGGTTCTTTCCATTTTAAGGCGCTGCAAAATCGACACGCCTTGTCCATCAGTCCGATAAAAACTAACCTGTGATTTTTATAATCAATCAACGGATCATAATTGAATGCTGCGTCATTAAAACCGACCAATTGTTTCTTTGAAAATTTTGTCGACGTTCAGCTTGGAGCTGTGCATTTGCACCTCTTCGCGCTGTGTCTGTTCTGGTGTTTCAGATGCCCTTATAGTGATTGACGTTCAGCTTGCTCAATGAGTCTGTGTTGAGTTTCATCAGGTGTTTCCGCGGCTCTTAAGGCGGCCTGATGTTCCGCTTGTTCGAATAGCCTTTGCTGACTTTGAGCAGGTGTTTCAGTAGCTCTTAAAGTAGATTGACGCTCTGCCTGTTCAAGACGCCTTTGCTGACTTTGAGCAGGTGTTTCAGTAGCTCTTAAAGTAGCTTGACGCTCTGCCTGTTCAAGACGCCTTCGCTGACTTTGAGAAGGTGTTTCAGAGCTCTTAAAGTAGCTTGACGCTCTTCCTGTTCAAGACGCCTTTCTGACTTTGAGAAGGTGTTTCGGAGAGCTCTTAAAGCAGCCTGACGCTCTATCTGTTCAAGACGCCTTTGCTGACGTTGAGAGGTGTCTCAGATGCTCTAAAGCAGACTGACGCTCTGCTTGTTCTTGCCTTCTCAGTTCAGCATCTTCTAAAGATTCTAGCGATCGAGCTAATCTTTTCGCTTGTCTTTGAGAAGATACTCTTGAAAGGCTGGACTTACGTTTGCGAGGCATTATGAAGTAGAAAAAACATATTTATAAAACCTTAAAATACTTAAAAGAATTAAATTTCCTTTAAATTTTTTAAAGCAAATCCATAATATCTAAAAGGAATAAATATTCCTTTTAAATTTTTAAAATCAAAACAACAAAACCAATTCAAGACACAACACGAATCCGAAACGATAGCCAAAAAAAAATCAACTTAAACCAAATCACAAAACAAATCGCCAGAAACCCGAAATCGAAAGCAGTAGTCAATATAAATATAACCAACGAAAAAGAAATAGTGTATAGTACCATATATACTATCTGTATACTATTAATATTCCTTTGAAATATTGTTAAACAACCTAAAAAATGAAAACCAATTCACGATTCTAAATAAACAAAATCCAAAATCAAAGCCAGAGTCTAAATATGTATAAAGGAATACCAACCAAATCAACAAAACCGATCGAAAATACACAAATCCGAAAATGAAAGCCAATATAAATCCATTCAATCTTAACCAAATCACAAAGCAAATAACAAACAACCGAAATCGAAAGCAGGTAGTCGAATAAAGTACGAAATAGAAACAATTTAAGCGTATAGGTACCATACTATAAGTTAACGCTCAACGGCGGGACTTAAGTACATGTCAGAAACATTTCGTTACCGCGTTTAAAAACCTAATAACGACATCTAGCGGAATCAATTTAAACTATGTATACGTTAGTTAATAAGAACTCTCAAAAAATATTTTTTCTTATAATTTTGCACATTTTTTCTTATTCTAATACCGATTCATTCATAACCACATATAAGAACTGTATTCATTTCCGTTCAATAAATATTACTAAGGCTTATTAATAAGGCTTACTAAGAACTGTTTCTACCATTGTTAAGTAATAGTTAAGGGTGAAAGCGTGACAGGTGGTGATAGTATTTCTGATCCATACTTATAATCACGCCTGTAACCCTTGCGGGGTGGAAGCATCAACGGATTACTTAATATCGTCTGCGAGGTTATCGCCTATTCTGTGAATTACGATGCACCAAAACGTTTGAAGAAAATCAGCTGGTGAATTTTATCGCTCTCTTCCCGGTCCTGCGTGGAAAAATACAGATCCATACATTTTTTATCTTAATTTTGGTAAACAGACATAATAATCCAGATATTCTGACCTTCTGTGTTCGTCCATTGTACCGTCGTCCGTCTTGTAGAATCACGGTGGCGCCACCTAGCTGAATTTAATTTTGCAACATATTCGATTTTCCCACGGGAATGATATGTTTTTCCGCTGAAAAAAGTAGCCTATGTCACTCTACAGCCACCGAAATATCCCCGTACAAATAATCATGCCATGCCGATGCTCTGTTGCGACGTGAAAGAAGGACAAACTTGTGCAACATATTCTATTTTCCCACGGGAATGAGATGTTTTTCCGCTGAAAAAAGTAGCCTATGTCACTCTACAGCCACCGAACTATCCCCATACAAATAATCATGCCATTCCGACGCTCTGTTGCGACGTGAAAGAAGGACAAACAAACAAACATACTTTCGCATTTATAATATTAGTATGGATATGGATAATAGGTCTCCGGTTCTCTACGCTCACCATAGAAAACAGCAGCATTAACCTGCTATTTCACGTTGGTGTTCTGTGAGACCGTGTTCGTGGTCGAGCTGACCCATTCGTGCTTCAACCATATAAGGGTTTGCAACATGGCCCTACCGATTAAATAAAGATCTATCCACTAATGTCAGTGCAGTAGCAAGGACGTGGCAGTAAGCTGAATTTCCAGCGCTAGCGCTGACATAAGTGTGTGTGAACAAGTTCATAATACTAATTGCGTATACCCATGTTGAAGAAGGAAATGGCTGTGTCGACAAGGGATACCGTGGACGGAATTTTATCGTTGGTGATATTTGAATATGGGCCAAAATAAGACTACCCTTTACAGACGAGCATGTATGCATAGGTAAATGAACGTGAATGGAGGCGAGAGAGGTATATCAGGTTATGTAGTATCAAATGAAAGTCCGTAGTCTCTGCCTACCCCTCTGGATAACAGGCGTGAGTGCTTAAGTGAGGCTATGTGTACCGATATATTATTAAATTGATGGTGGACCTGACACGTTCCTGACTTTGCGGTTATGGGAATGGATCAACATTGAAGAAACAGAATCCGCGACTAAACGGGATGTAGCCGCCGGATACAAGAGTTCTAGTTATTTCTCGTACAAACGGTAAGTAGAAACGCTAACGTTCTTGGCGATATACAGCAAAGAGTAGGACAACATAATAAAATTAATTTTAGTTTACATGTAATAAATTATTATTATACAGTAATTTAGGTTAATAAACTATTGAAAGATCAATATTAGCAGAATCCTTAGCAAAACAGAGTAAGACCGTGAAAATATCGAATTGCTCTCAGATTGTATTTGAGTCAAGTAATAATTTTATTATTATAGACTTATAATTACTTACCTTTACAACCTGTTAAAGTCCATTACTGAACTTAGACCTTCCTCATCGACTGCCTCATAGAAGGGATATTTGCCATTGTTGCCACTCTTGGCTAGCTGGTTTGCAACCGCGGCTTTTTTATTTAGTTTTAATTTTTTTTAATTAACATAACATACATTTAAAAAAATATTTGGAATAAACAAATTAAAAATTGATCTATCAATACTCTTTAACTTGTTATAGAATAGAAAATTTTTTGTTAAAATATATTCATTATTGTTTATTTGATTATTTATCGAGAATAGCTGTAGATATATATGGACCACAGCATTCACTCACTATAAAGTGAAATATGTGCTTGTGTCATCTTTATTCTATAAAAAAAATAAAAAAGTAGCTGATTGTTTTTGAATGAAGTATGCTTTATAAAAACGTCGTATTGTGTGGTCCAGAGCTGGTTGTTTGTCCATGTCATTTAGATATGTAGAACGCCTCCACAATATAGGAAAAATGCCTAATATGGAGGTAATGTTTTCATAAACTAGCAGCTTTACCTGGTATGAATTGCAATTGCTCTTTTTTTAGCTGACTTTAAACAGGCCCCAATCCGACTGTATGGTTGATTTCTTGTGTGTATTTTATGCAATATTTTCGTTAATTTTTAACTGATTTTAAGAATCCTTTTTTAAACTAAATAGTTTATACTTTAGGGGTGGTCCCGTATAACTTTGTAGAAAAATCCCACCCCTAAATGTTGGAAAAATAGGGGATGAAATTTTCTTATTTAAGTTCGTCGTCGTTCATCTTTTTTTTTATAGAATAATGGTGACAAACGAGCACACAGTCCACCTGATGGTAATTGGTTGCTGTGGTCCATATACATCTACATCTATCTTCGTTTGCGAATTTAAATGCAGATGCGTTGTCAGCCGTGAGGACTAAGATAGAAAGCCTCTTTTCCAGTAAAAATGGTCTCCGGTTCTCTACACTCACCATACGAAAGACAGCAGCATTAAGCTGCTATTTTACACTGGTATTCTGTGAGAGCGTTGTCCTTCCCCGGTCGAGCCGACCCATTCGTGCTACAACTTTAATATTAATATAGCTGCAGCATGGCTCTCCCACGTAAAAATTCTGAAGCTATTATCTTTTACTCTTTATTAAAAAAAAATTAAATCTTCGCGAGAACACAACGATTCATCAAAGTTTAATCGTAATCGAATAAATGGTATAGGAAAACATAAAAAACAAGCAATCAAACAAATATTTAATAGAACCAGGCGTGACTTTGCGGAAATCCATTATATTAAAGCTGTAAAAAAATATTTGCTCATATTCGCGAAATGGAAAAATGTATGTGTCTTAAAGTCAGGCCGTGACTGCTCTCACCCTAGGCCTGCGCGACCGGGCCTTAACTGTTCTGGAAGCTCTCGGTAAGGAAGTGACATACGAGCAGCTCCTTGAGTCATTGGAGACGAGATATGGCAACGCTCACCGCGACCTTGAAGTCAGAGCAGCTGTGAGGCTCGGGCACCACGAGGCGCTTACGGATGCGTTGACCCATGTACTGGAGGTGGAAGCCGTGCGGCAGGATCATCGTTCCTAAACATAAACAAAATCGCAAGGTTAGAGGCCGGGGCTATTGGGCGAGTGACCCAGTAATTCTACGTCTGACGTCGACAAGTAGTCGATTGTTTGCTTCGCGGTGTGCGACGAGGCATTGTTGTGGTGAAGGAGAATCCTACTGCGAGGTCGTTTCTCCCGAACTTTTTCCAAGACAAGTGGCAAACATTTGTATAGTGTACCACTCTGCAGTAACTGCTTTTCGATCCTCTAAAACAATTGTTGCGTAATGACCTGTCCTTCCGAAGAACGAGGCCTTTCCTCTTTTATTTTTTCTCACGCTTCGACCTCTCTTCACTTTAGTTGGCAACTCCTCGGAAGGAAACACCCAGACAGCAGACTGTCTCTTAGTTTCAGGATCATAACAATAAATCCAGCTTTTGTCACCCGTAAGTATGTCGAACACAGCATTTGAGTCACCTCCGTTAAATCTTTGAACCATTTCATGACACCAATCAACACGACGGAGTTTTTGGGCCTCTGTAAAATTATGAGGTATCCACCCGGCACAAAGCTTCCGGACCGCTAAATGTTCATGGAGGATTTTGTGCACTTAACTCATACCGATCTCCAAATCTGCTGATAAGTCACTCTTTTGTCAGTCTCTATCATACGCCGCACAACACTGATGTTACCTTCATTCGTCGCCGTAGAAGGCCGTCCCTCACGCAGATCATACGTGGGATTAGTGCCACCACGTTTAAACTCATTAAACTAGTTGTAAAGAGTGGCACGAGATGGGGCTTCATCGTAAAGGCCAATCGAAGTCTATCATAACTTTCTTGTTGACTTAAATGACATCGAAAGTCATAAAAAATCATTATACGAAAATTTTCTCGCGTTAAATTCATGCTGAAGTGACACAGACAATTTTCAATTTGCCGCCAAATCGTAAACAAATGACAAATTAATAAAACACATACACAATAATATAGGCAAAACGTTCCATTTTCAAATTTTAACTTATTTTTTTATTATATCGTTTACAAGTGGCCAGTTCTAAAAAAATTCAGTGTCGCCCTTGTATAGTGATGATCTTATACAATTTCTACACGAATTTTTCTTCTTGACACCTAAGTATAAGTGTTGACTACCATTATTGTTTCTTTGAGATTCCCCACATAAAATATCTGTATCGTATTATAGATTGTTCTTCCATAATATGTAACAATTAAATTAAATTAATCGCGAGAAGACACAAGAATAAGGCTAACGGAATACTATGAAATTACAGCTAGCATTTATCACCTAAGCTCCACGTCTCTTAATGACATGATTTGTTATATCACAATTTTTTTTCCAAGTATAGCACAAATGTTGGCATCGACTTAGTTTCGAATTTAAAACCCAACGGCTCGGTACATCATTGGCATACGATGGGTTGATTACGTTGGGTTGATACGTTGGGTTGGTTGGGTTGACATTCTTTTAGAACTATAACAATATTTCAAGTACTATGTGTATAATGTTAAGCGATGTTTTGTAATACAAAACATCGCCACTACTCACCAGTTATAATTTACAAGAAAAAATACGAATGATTCATTTTAAAATTTCCGGACACATTGATGAGCTATATTGAAATATTAGTACATTATTAGTGAAAATTATTAAATAAGTGTTTCGATACCGATATAAATCACAGGTTTTTAATTCACTATTATCTGGGTTAAGCTGTCGTCAAAATTGCCCAAGAATTTGTTTTGTGAACATAATACAAATTCGACTATGGTGTACGGTCTAAGATCTTTGCCTGCGTTAATTGGCGAATCGTTACATCAACAATAAAATATCGTAATTCATTTAAACGTGGATGATGACTTTTTCCGATTTCACCATTAAAATTTTTATCATTTTAAAATAAGTTAATCTCGTATAGGCAAATTATAGACACTATTATTTTTATAGAATGATGTGTTCTCCTACAATTGATAGTACATAGTAATTTGTAGATGTAAGTAATGTATTAGAATTTACTTAACCCTTTCGCTGTCCCGTGCACTACATATAGGTAATTGCAATTGTCTTACTATTGTGTCTATAAGCCGGACAGTGGAAAAGTTAATATGTACAACTGTTGGGGGTCCATACAAATAAATAAATAAATAAAACCAGATGAATCGATTGGTAGACTTCAGATGGTATTAAGGGATAAAGATCCTTCAAAGGAAACCATGTCAGCTGGTATAAGAAATTTAGCACGATTGACTTACTTTAATACATGAAGAACTGATTGATTGATTGAACAGAATTGATTGATGTAACGGAAGGAAAGGCGATAGCAGCGAAAACGTTTATTGAAGGAAACAGGAGAATTACGTATGAAGAGATTCAGCACCTATTGCTGATTATATTGGGAAGCGTTTACGAAGTTTCACACGAACACCTTTGTGTGGAAGAATAGTTTCACGTTAGGTGCCGAACAGTCTCACCAAAGCTTAAATCATGCCCCTGTGAAATCTGAAACTGAAACAAAAACAAGGCAACCGGTGTGGTTGAGTTTATGGGTCCACCCTACTTACAGACTTGATTTTGCACCGCGTATTTTTTTTCCTTAAAATCAATTGTGAGGGTATATACATTCGCCGAAAGATGCAATGGAAGTGTCTCTCTCTCTTTCTCTGTCTCCCTCTCAAATCCTCACTAAAATAGAAGAGGCATTTGCCTCACGTAAAAACTAACACGTAAAAAACACTATATATTTTTACGTGTTGATGACAAAGCAGAAAAAAACATAATTCAATATCTAGAAAACTATTGCAAGCCGTCAAAATTTTGTAAGTAAGCTCATCTTGCGTAGATCGGACTAAAGATTAATAATTAAAAGTTGAATGTAGCTGGTTTCTGATGATGTTTGTGCTGTTAGTCTTTTGGCTTCACAGCTCCACCGGTCTCATGGCTAAAAAGGGGTAAATTTTTACTACACTGCATCGTTATTTGCGTAACGATGACTCCTAGGATAGTTTACAGCACACGTGGATGTGTTATCTAACGGCCGTCCGAAGAGGAGGTGTCGAACCCAAGCTTGACGGCTAACTCGTATCGTTCGATGTTGCGGGTTACGGTATGTACATCGTGTGGAGGGGTGTTCGGCGCGCCCGTTTGCGGACTCGCTGCGTCCCATCCGTTGTTGTCCTAACAGTGTTTGTGGCACTAGGTGAATGTGTAGTGTTTATGTGCGAATGGCCGGCGACCTTTCGCTCGTCGAAATCTAGTGGAACGGGGGGTTCGATTAGAACGTTACGGTGCCTCTGGAGGCTTTTCGTAACGTTTGGAGTCAGGTGGCTGCATTCACCACTAGCGGATTGGGATGTGTCGCGGCCCTCTCGAAACAGCGCTGGGACGTTTCCTTGAAATACTCAGAGATCGTCGGAAGTTGACAGTCTCTGTGTAAGTTGGAGTTTTGCTGGTACCACCGAGCTCCGGTAGCTATGGGAATGGATTTATTTTGGAAGACTTGGATGTCATACAAATTTCTATGGGCCGCGTGCGCGAAAACTATACTTGCGTAAGACATGATAGGTCTTACGCATGCTTTGTACAGATGGAGCTTGTGTCTTAAGGACAGTTTGCTCTTGCTGTTAACTAGCGGGTGGAGGCAACTAGTGACGATAATGTGTTTCGCGAGTATCATACCGTGGTCGAATGTGACCCCTAGATGTTTGGCCGTTGATTGCCAGGGGATCTGGCGGCCTCACAAAGTGATCGTACCTATCGATTTCTTGGGGTTTTTGTTTTGACGATTGAGAGTGGGGGTTCTTTGAAAGTGTATACTTATACGTGGTAGAGCCATGCTGCAGCTATATTAATAGTATAATTGTAGCACGAATGGGTCGGCTCGACCGGGGAAGGACCACGCTCTCACAGAATACCAGCGTAAAATAGCAGCTTAATGCTGCTGTGTTTCGTATTGAGTGTAGAACCGGAGACCCTTTTACTGGAAAAGGGCATTCTATCTCAGTCCTCACGGCTGATAACGCATCTGCATTTAAATTCGTAAACGAAGATAGATGTAGATGTCTATGGGCCACAGCAACCACTTACCATCAGGTGGACTGTGTGCTCGTTTGTCACCCTTATTCTATAAAAAAAAAAAGTGTATTGCTACACTTTTCTCAGGATTCACTTCGATTTTCCATAAGCGGAACCAATCACTTGCTTTGCAGCATTCCGGTGAGGATTATTTTATTATGATGGGCGACGAAAAGTGCCGTGTCATCGCCAAAAAGGGCAGTATTCACTACTGGATCCTCCGGGATGTCACTCGTGAAGAGTGTAAAGAGAAGTGGGGAGAGGACGGAGCCCTGTGGGACACCAGCTTTGAAGGGACGCTTTGTAGACCGCGTACCCTCTACTCAATAGCAAAAGTGGCGATTGGCAAGAAAGGCGCTGATGATGTAGGTGAACCTATCAGGCACGTTGAGTTTACACAACCTGTAAAGCAAGCCGTCGTGCCAAACTTTGTCAAACGCTTTTGCGACATCGAAGAAGATGACACCGGTTATAGTGGTTCTACGACCTCTTTTTGGGAGGTTGAATCCTTTCAGAATATATTTTGCGATGTAACTGGTCGGTGCACGAGTGTTTGAGTCTGAAGCTGAACTGCTCGTCTGGAAGAAGTTTGTTTGTGAAGACGTATTTACGAAGGCGATTCAATATGAGTCGCTCGTAAACTTTCCACAATGTGCTGAGGAGACTGATTGGACTGTAGCTGGAGGCTAAGTTGCGCGGTTTCCCCGGTTTCGGGATTCCTATTACGTCTGCCTCTTTCCAGGCCTTCGCTACCAACGTCAAATACTTCAGTACCCCCCCCCCCCCAAGTGATCATGGGACCTATAATTTAAAATTAACCGCGATAAAATCCGTAACATTATTTTTATTTAATATGTTGTATTTGCGTAAATGTAAGAAATCATTATTCAATTAGAGAGAGACATTTCGAGATGATTAGTTCTAATTTGCGGTAACACTAAGTGCTTTACTAATGAAACTTGTTATGTAGTCTGATCGCCTTAAAGAGAAAAGGTACACATTTGTTTATTTACATAATGTGTGGTCTATTTACCTCTAAAGACGTCCTATTTAATTAAGTTGTCTTGAAGTGCAAAGACTGGTTCTAATTAGGATTACTTAGACGCTTATTATAAGTGGTGCGATTTTTCAATGATGAAATATAGATCTGAGATGTGTATCTTCACTGTTGGCTGCATAAGGAAGCTTAAGGTCACTCAGTGATCTATGGAGATGGCTAGATTTGGAGTTCCTCTACACGATAGAATTAGTAACGAAGAAAGCCGCACTAAAATCAGGGTCACCGACATAGCCTATCGGATCAGTAAGCTGAAGTGGCAATGGGCCGGTAAGGTAACGATTTCCAAAAGTTGAAAAATCGTTAACGACAAAGGTGTGAGGTGTATGGTAATGCGAGCGACAATCCACCTGCAAAGCACCACCAGGAGTTTCATAAACACCAGTTTATGAAACTCCTCCCTATAACGGAAGAGGCCCATGTCCAGCAGCAAAATTTAAATGCTTATGAAGCTGGGTAAAGAAATACTTCACCCTTTTTCTGATGCGGCGGTGATGGGGCCGCCGGAAGAGAAGAGTGGCGGTGTTTTAATTTTGTAGTCCATATTTTTAACCAGTATGCTACTTTATTCTATATATACGTAGAATTTTATACATTGAATAATTTAAATACATACATACAAAAATTCTAGGCGTGAGAGTTCTATCAACCCGAGGGGTAGGCAGAGATCTTCTATACGACGCGTTTCTGACTCACTTCTGTCGTTTCTTTCACTTCCATATTTAAATCCATGGATATGCTCATTGATAAAGGGTATTCTTCATGTGGCCTCTCTTCAATACATTGCCAATTTAGTCAATTAACTACCGTCATCGCTTACCGACTCTGCCACTCATTTTTGCAGCATAATGGAGTCAATCGTTTTTTTGCCCACTAGAAATTTTAACGACCCTCAATGATATTATACAAAAAAAAAAGATACCGATTTATAATTGTAAATAGCATAAAGATTATATGAAAATCTAAACGGAATCAAGAAATCTGGACAAAGGAATTGTTTTGATATTTGTGTTCAGGTCATTGGTTCTGATAATATAATATTAAAACTCGACTCGAGTTAACTTGAATTGAAATTCACGTAACTCGAATAGTACTCGGATAAAGTTAAAGATATGTTAAAACATTGTCGCCATCATTCAATAAACGTTCTTTTTGTATTATATTCCTTCGTAAATCCGTTCAAAAACTAATTTAGAACGTTTGTCTTCATAAGTTACTTATAAGACAATATTTGTAGTGTAATTGTTTCCTTGCACACCAAATAACATCTGTAATACAGAAGTTATACAGCCTCTTTTATGCTTGTACATCTACTGTACAGCGCTAATAACGTATAAAGCTGCATAGTTTGTGCCAATTTTTTACTTATAAGAACCGTATAAGCGCTTATACAGCTTTTATATAGCCCAAAAATACAGCCTCTAGTATAAAAACTAACTTCAATACAGCTCGTATACAGCTTGCATGCTGCTTGGGAAGGGCATGTGGCACACGATAAGTTAAAAAGAGATAGCTAAATGCTAGAGAGAAATAGTTTTATATACTCGACAAATATAGCTACAAATATTAGAAAGAGATAGCAAAAGCCTCCTATACGGTTTTGGGGTCGTGCAGAAATGAGTTGTTCAACTCGCATGGGTTAATATAATCGCCTTGTTGAAATATAATCTCAAAATAGATTATTTTTAATTCTTTAGAGTAATAATTACTTCATGAAAAGTATGTAAATTTATGTAATAAACAATTTAAAAAGGTTTTATAAAATAATAAGACAAGGAATAGTTTTAATTATTATTGTAATTTGTCTTTGTTATATTTCATGTAAAACATAATTGTGTAATGAATATAGTTATGGGCAATAAAGATATCGGGTGATAAATGGAAGTGCGATAGTGAAAGTTGATAGCTAGCTTTGGTCGAAATGGATCTGGCGCGCGGTTCTCCTTACGGTATAGCTTCTGGGGTACAATAGTAGCGCGCCCAATTTGCTATTCGTTAAGAATCTCCTAAGTGTGTGTTGTTTGTGGATTAGCAGTGGTCCCAAGAAACCGCCGGTACGACATACTCCGCTGATCGTTGAGTCCGCATGCTCGAGAGGCGTCGAGGTCACGGCCCCGCCAGGCAGATTCTTAGGCATTATAGAGCGTTCTCGTGCCCTAAGTGTCCAGTCGCGTTTCTAGTGTGCCACCTAAGCACTTCCCCCAACCCTTTCGTTAGAAAGGGGTAGGCAGTGCGCCTAAGTGTTGCAGCCATCACTTTACACCACCCTCAACCTACCATTCGCGTCACGCTTCATCGCTGTCGGCTCGTAGGTAAGGTAACAGATAGAACACATTGCATTGTATCATTACAAGTAGGGAATAAGTAGGAACATCAACATCCATGACGGGTAAGGGGAAGGGGGAGCCCCCCCTCACCCCCGCGCGTTAGGAAACCCCCGGATAGACCCGGGGTTTTGGATCGTCCGTTATTGGTTAGGGACCTATCGAACTCGGAGCGCTCCAGGATCGTAGGAGCCTTAAGCCATATACCAACGAGGAAACCTGTGTCGCCGATCAAGGAACCCGCAACGAGCGCCGCGCTCACGCCCACCGTGACTGAGCGCACGAGTGAACGGAACCGACGCCCTACCACAGCAGGGTGAAAACTGCGTGCGAACATACCACCAGGAAACTGCATCGCTCTTTGAGAAGAAGCAATGCGTCGGACTTTCATCATCTTCATCATCGTCATCCTCCTCGTCCGGGTCGGAAGACGAAGAAAGCCCAGCTGGGAAAGGACCCAAAGCCTACGCTTCACCACCGAAGTCGCCGTTCCCTTTGAAGCCAAACCCCCCCCCCCATCTCACCCGGCCGCAGGATCAATATGGACGCAGCCGAGTTCGAGTTTGAGCAGGGAGGAGAGAGGTCCCATGGATGGGACTCAACATCATATGCGACGATTGCCACCGCTGGACAATCTTCGTCTAACCCATCAGGTCTACCACGTGACGATGGACAAAGGCCTTCAACTAGTTATGCCCAACTGGCAGCGATGCTAGCAGTACCCAGGACTAAGACTCCAGAAGCGCCGCAACCTCAACAGGAGGAAGAAAAGGCGCGCCACCCACCCATTATCGTAGAGTGCCTCCCGGATTGGACGAGGCGCTTCGAAATTTTAAACAAGAAGCTTGGACATCCACCTAACGCCCGTCCGTTCGGGAAGGGGGTCCGATTTACCCCACAGAGCCCGGAAGAATTCCGGGCCATACAGAAGTACCTAATAGAGCTTACTGAAAAGGTACCAGCACTGTCCTGGTACTGCTACACCCCGGCTGGCTGGATGAGTGGAGGATGGCCGTAAATGTTGGGAAGACGGCCGCTCTCCTCACCCGTTGATATAGAAACTTTCCATCCCCGTTGACGCTAAGAGGCCAGGAGATTGCGTAAGAGAAGGCCGTGACCTACCTTGGATGTCGGATAGACAGGATGCTGCGCATGACCGCGCACGTCGACATCGTCGTCCGCAATGCCAGATGTGCGCGGGCGATGCTCCGTCCAGTCCTGGCATCAATGCTTGCAATAAAAACCAAAATTTAAATCTACAAAATGTATATTAGACCGAAAATTACCTACGCCGCTCCGGCTTGGTACGCACTCCTAAGCGAACGGCAGAGGCAGCGGCTGCAGGTTCAGCAGAACTATTCACTTCGGACCATTGTCGGTGCAGGTCGCTACGTCCGGAATGACGTCATCGCGGCCAACCTGAGGGTGGAGAGCATCCATGAATTCGTGGCCCGACAGGCGCGTGGCATGTTCGACCGCGCAGACAACGGGCCACATGAACATCCAATAACTTAGCACCTTTACATGCTCAGCCCCCCGGACGGGCGACCTCTACCAAAGAGAACTCCTCTCTATAGCGATTAGAGAGTCGAGTGACAACCCACAATGCCGCATATGGGCTATCTTAGACGCCTAAACAGGCCAAATTAACCGCCTATATAGGCCAAGTTAGACGCCTTTATAGGCCGTATAAGACACTTATAGGCCAAATTAGCCGCCAATTGAAACCAACTTGCAGCGACCGGGGAACCGAACCCCGGGTCGCTAGCGACATTGACAATGCCATGATGGCTCCCATGAACGGTACATAGTGATGTACCGCGAGGAGAACCCGGGTAATGGGGGACACCCCAGAGGCCCGAAACCTGACAGGTGCTAGCACCTGCAGAAGACAACGTATACGCCAAGACAACGTATGCTATTCGTTCGGGATCAGCGACAGTTTTGGGAACTATAAACAAGAAGAAAGAAAATAAGTGAAAAAGTAGGAAAGAGTAGTGTACTAGTAAAGTAATAGTGCATCAGTATCGCATTTCCAATTGGGAATTTTATTGAAGGAATTGCTGTTTCTTTTTATGAAGACCTTTCAGTGTTCACTCTAATAGTAGAGTAAAGAAGAAATATACAATCCACATAGGCACATACGATAGGCGTCAAGACCGGGACTATTCCAATAGGGACCCGTTACCTTAGTCGTCAACCCTTTCTTTTAAGAAACGGGTTTGTGAACGGAATCAAACGTCTTCATCTAGGGTCACGCCCACCTCGTTGTCCTAACCCAAAACCCAGCATGGTGTGGTATTGGTCTGTGAATAGAAAGAAGGTTAATAATTGGTTGATCCCTGATCAGGGGCGCAAGGCCCGTAAGCCAAAGTCCGTTTTAATAATGTTACTTTAGCGTTTAACGTTCACTGCTTGATAACTCGTAGTGAGTAGTCTATAGTGGGTCTAGAAGTGGAGAGCTGGGACCCTCGCTGGTGTTCTGTTTCTCTAATTACCTTAAAATATTGCATAGTAAGACCATAGACTCAAAAATATTCACACAAATATTTTTGGTGCATAAATATTTCATAAGTGGTAGAAACATTCTGCAGCTATACACAGAGGATACAAGTCTCTACGTTCTTCTGAGGATTTGGTATAACGTCTGGCAAAATGTTTGCCAATTCAGTCTCGATATCTTGCACCTTGGACGCAGCTGTTCGTAGTTACACTGCCTTTTGAATTACGTTATCTAATCGCCTATTTCATCCATGGTACGAATCGTTATGAAAATTGTCTGTTGAAGGATGCCTTGCCAAATTGTAAAGGACATTGCTCTGCGCCCATACATTGTTCGCCCTGGAACCAAGAGCATCGGAAAATTATGTGATGCATTTTCGATAATTAGTAAATTCCTATGTGATCGTATTTTTATAGCGGACTAGCTGCAGAATAGATATATTTCAAAAAGTATCAGATTTTGAGGTTATAATCGAACCACGAACATTATGGTTTTCAAGGTAATTTTTAAAACTGAAAAACAATATCTAAAACATTTAGCTATTTTTAGTTCCTACCTAGATAATTGGGTATGTAATTTTTGTTCTAAAGACTAAATGTAAGTAAGTGTAACGTATAAATGCATAGAATATAGTCGCGTCTACTATCTAGTGCATTTGCAAGCGTGTGCGTCTGGACGGCACTGTTAAAACGCGTGACTATGAAACCAGCTTTAACAATTAGATAGTAAGTTGTTTTTAAACCTACATTAACTTATTATTTTTGAATTAGAAATAAAACACAGATTTAAGTTCATGTTCATCTTCTAAATACATCACGAGACTGCATATGATGAGATATGCAGACAAACTAGAAATGTAATTACAGAGAAATGTGCAGTCCATTGTTGTACACAGTGACGAAATTGTTCATCTCCCAAGAACATAGAACCAACAGCAGAGCCACAATTTACATAAAATACATTTTCCATTGCGTATGCGTAAGTACGTTTATGAGTGCCAGGTTATCGTTAAAGCGGTACACAGTTACGAAAATCACAGCCAGGTAAATCGTTTTGAAAGCAATCAGAGCACGTTAAAATAGCTAAGTCGTAATATTCAATAGATAGTCCTGAAAGTCCCCAAAATACACCGGATATAATTACGAAGAGCGAGCGACAGTTAATGCCATGTAATTTACAAGAGTGAGAGCACAGGTGAGAGACTTATCGATATTTTTTAAATTATTTATCAGATCAAAAAATACAGACATAGGTCTAATTAACATCTAAAACCACGGAGGTTTGACTTGATGCTAAATAATTAGTTTAAGTCAGCATATTATGTACCAAACACAGCCTAAGTATTTAGTATGAGTAGGTATAGCAGGAATATAAAGACTAAGAATGTAAGTTAACAACTTAGTTAAAGTCAGTAGTTGTAAATAAAATAAAATAAAGTAAAAGTCCAGTAAGGCAAAAGTAAGAACCAGTGGTGGTAAATACATTGCTACAAGTAGATATAGTAGGTAATTATAATTTAGATAGAAAGCTTTTTGAGTTTAGTTTAATGTTTCTTGTGATATTTTTCGCGTACATCGAAAGGTGTTATTTATTAAATGCGTATCTGGTGGGCAAGTCCGCCGCCCGTACATTATTAGCAGTGATGTGCCGGAGCCGGTTTTGGGTCATAGCGCGTGTCGTAAAGGTTGTTCTATGTATGACTTTATATTATCGCAGAAGAAATATTGTTTTAATAACATGAACTTAATTTGGTCATAAACTGGTAAGATTTTACAATGTTTAAAAATCGCATTTCACCATCATCAATTAGTACACGCTTGGGGATACAATATTTTAAGAATTTAAATTGAAGATCATAGATCTGTTTTAAATATGATTTGTATGTCCGACCAGCTTGACAAGCCATATTGAATATAAGATTCAAGGAGTTGTAAAGCATAAGTCTTACTTGAAGGGTATGCGATTTTTAAGATTTTTATATTGGCTAGAAACTGACGCAAACTTATTACACACATGTTCAATGTGGTCCCCAGTTAAACTTTTGAGTCAATTATAAGACTGAGGTATTTTTGTGGCCACAACTCTGATTGTAGGATATTGGCAAGTTCCTAATTGATGGAGGCAGTCGTGATTATGAACAATTAATGGTTTTGGAGTGGATACCCGGTATGGGGATTTGATAATCATGAGTTTGGCTTTTATCGGTAACACACTGACCAACGTCATGGCGCCATCGTATCAACATATCCAAATCGGCCTGAAGAGCACACGCATTTGAGATATCCCTACCTGAGACGAGGAAGACACGTATCGTCTGCGAATTGGTAACAGGAACTGTGTTTCAGACAGTTACCCATCTCTTGACATAAGATAAGTAACGGGCCAAGGACTGATCCTGGCCGTGCCTCTGTCACAATCTTAGGGGTCACTGAACGAGTTATTAAATTTAACTGTAAATGTACGATTTTGGAGGTAATTTTACACCAATTGAGCAAAGAACCCCGGATACCACAATCATCCAGTTTATTGATTAAGAGTTGATGTGTGTAGGTGTCGAAGGCACGAGAAAATCAATAAACAAGACCAGTAATTTTTATGGTTCAAATGCTCGTTTACCTCATCTGTAAACCACAGAAGGTCCGTAGTACTTTTACCCGCTTGAAATCCGTACTGGTTTTGTTTATGACTTCGTGCTTTCGGTAATATTTATGAATCTGCTCACTGATAACTTTTTCAACTATTTCATCACTAGAAAGCAGAGTGATTGGTCGATAGTTGAGTAATCGTCGTTTGCCTCTTTGAAAACAGGCCTCACACAGCCTATTTTGAGGTCGTTGGGTATTCTCCAGACGCAATACTGCGGTTAATTAAATTGGCAATGGGTAAGGATATGTGTTTATCAACCACTTTTAGATCAGCCACCTAATACTGTCAGGTCCAGGAGCCTTATGTGACTTCAGTCTCTTAATGACTTTGTTTACATTGTCCTGAGAAACTGTTTGGAACAGAATACTAGAATCCACCGGTCTCCGATAAGTTAGTGAATTGGTTAATTTTAAGCTGCATCGAGGAACAATGTCTTTACCGCCTTTTCAAAGCTATTTGCGGTTGTTAGCCATCGCTTTGGGAGGTAAGGCCCTGTCCGTCAAAAGCCTTCAGTATCGCCTCGTCAATCGATAATGTTACTCGTCCTAACATCTGGTTAATGATTTTATAGACTTTTGTATCTTTAAAGTTATTTTGTATTTCATTAAGATAGTATGTATTTGTTTTGATTCTATTAGTTTATGGAGTTTATTTCTAGTTTTATTATATACTAGTCTAATTTTAGGATCAAAAGAGTTATTTTTCCAAAGCTAAACAAGTAACCTTTTTCACATAATCGGGTAACATTACCATTGATCCAAGGGGCTATAGGCAGATTCCTACGATTTCTAGAATACCTAACAGACCTACTAATAGTCGCAGCTATAGCTGTTAGGAACGATTTTTTACAAATGAAAGTATATCATTTGACGAACTCATGTTATTTGTCTGTTCCGAATCTGTAACGCCACCTCATTAAAAATGGTATGATCGAAAGTAGTTTTTTGTTTATCACCTTGTAATCGTCGTAAGGGTGGCGAGTCGTCGGGCACGTAAGCACCTATGCCCCGATGGTCGGCCAATGCAACGTCTAACACAGCTGAGTACGGATCTGAAGGGGAACCTCGCAAATATGTGATCTATGCAAGATTTAGTGACTTTATTTTTCTTGTTTCAATTTAGTATAATTTGAAATTCCACATCAACTGCTCGCTGAGTGTTTGTAAATGCGTCCCTGTAAGATGAAATGGTTTTAGGTCAATGTTGAGTCGCCGATTAGTAAAAGGTTTGTTTAAGTCGTAGTTTGAGATGTACCTGCTAAGCCCTTTACAAACAAATCCTTGTTTTTGAGGTTTATAAACTGCACACAACTACATCTACGTTCGGGGTCAGTCTTAAGATACCTGTTATGTTTTCTGGAACATGATACTTTTATGTGGTGTTAATGTAAACTTGAGATGGTTTTAACATAGTAATGATACCGTCCCCGTTGCGCAGATCGTAAATTGGTAGTACATATTATAACCCGGTAAATTAAAAAGGTTAACAATCATATCTGTTACGCCAACTTCGGTTAGAATAATCAAGTCTAAGGGGTATTTGGAACTATGAATAATTTGTTGAAGCTTCGTAAAATTCTTTATGAGTGATCTTATATTAAAATGTAGGCTAGTAAGTAATGCATGACGTTTTGGAGGTAATTGTTGAAAATAGTTATTTATATCGTTACAGTTAACAAATTATTTAATGTTTATAGTTATAATAAACTTTAAAGAGTAGTTAATAAATAGGTAGGTATATCCAAATAATGGAAAACAAAGAAAAAATATGACTAAGAGGTTTTAGGCTTTATAATTGTTTTAGGAGTGATTCTATATCATTATCTGATCGAATATAGTAAATTTTAGTATTAGGACCTTTCCTGACAAGTACTTTACCGTCCTTACACCAAATATATTGGACGATTTTACTAAGTTTCGCTTTGGTGTTATATAGTAGAGTTTTTAAATACTTAGTGAGGGCCTCCTGATGTATACTGCTGTTCAGCTACTTCCATCGGCGAGTTTGCAGGATAGTTCACGGAGACATTTCTTACCAGCCTCAATCCATTGATTTTGAGCCTGTTTCATCTCAACGAGGATTGGACTAGGGCGGTCCTTAGAGTTGATAAGTTGCTGTGAACATTGAATGTCGCTTACCTTTAGTATTCAGTTCTCAGCGTTTCTAGGACTTTATCAACATTTGAGGAAGCCTCCGGCAGGCCTGCATGATTTCTACCATATTTAATAAAGTTTCGCTGAAACGTTTTTATTTCTGTTCTAGTATGCTCACCTCTGAGTTCAAGGTTTTTGTTCTTATTTTAGTCTTAGTTTTTATTTTCCAGTTCTTTGATTTTGTTATCGTGTTTTTTTTAGGTTTGATCATAGTACTCAGCTGCTCACCCAGGAAATCAATTGAAGTTTTAGATTCCGATTTCTTCCCGGAACGTTTTCTTTAACTCCTGGCTGATGTCCCTGATAAGCTTCTGAGTGTCAATTTGGGTATTCAAAGAACTCACAACCACGGAGTCATCGTCATCAGCCTCTTCGTGCGGAGTGAAAAAGGAAGATCTACGCGAAACATTTCCACTCGCAGCTCCACTCGATATTCGGCGAATTGCGTAGAGTATTTATCTGTTTATTAGATAGCTTGGCGCAGGATGAATCCGAATGGACAATAAAGTTGCTCCTGCTACATACCAGACCCGGCGCTTTTTTGGTAATATTTTTCTTACAGTTAGCACACTTCACCAACACCATTGTGGGTGGTTGAAAACAAAAATACACACAACTGATCGAAACGGCGCACTGATGTGACCTCCAATAGTTTACAAAAAACTCCAATGGTTTTCAAAAGTAATATAATATTTGAATTTACGCACTATTTGTATTTTTAAGAAATATTTATTACGGAGATATTGTTCACTCTGACAACTGACATTTTACTATGGCCATACGTTACAAACAGTATAACATCAACTTTTGTCATACGATAATATTGATACCATAACAAGTATACTTATAATGACACGATACTTTCTCTACTTCTTCTATACTTGTAACAATATTAATAATAACATGAAGTCTACAATATTGCTTTTTTTAAAGAAAACATTTATAATTCATGAAGTAACAATACGTGCTTTTTTATATTCATCATCAGGGCTGTCCTTTACAAGTCCACTGCTGAACATAGGCCTTCCCCAAGGAATGCCACAAAGCACGGTCCCGAGCCACCTGCATCCACTGACTTCCTGCATGTCTTACCAGGTCGTCACCCCATCCAGTGAGTGGACGCCCTACACTTCGCCTGCCAGTACGAGGCTGCCACTCGAGAACCTTTCTTCTCCATCGGTTGTCGGTTCTTCGAGCTATATGGCCGGCCCATTGCCACTTCAGCATACTAATTATTTAGGCTATGTCTGTTACTCTGGTTCTACTGTGGTTATCCTCGTTTTTAAGTCTATCACGCAGAGAAACGCCGAGCATAGCCTTCTCCGTAGCTCGCTGAGCGACTTTGAGCTTCCCTATACGGCAAGAAGTGAAGGACCACGTCTCAGATCCATAGGTCATCACTGGCAACACGCACTAGTTGTACAATCTAGTTTTGAGGTTTTGAGGTGTTTGACGAGAAGATGTGTCGTAATCTCCCGAACGCTGCCCAGCAAAGTTGGACTTACTTAGTCGGACTATTTGTCCCAGGTAAACATATTCGTCAACAACTTTGAGCTTAGTGCTCCCAACTACTACCGGCATAGGTGTGACATGGACGTTAAACATGTTTTTTGTTTTGTCCATGTTCATCTTAAGACCTATCCGTTGGAAGACACTATTGATGTCATTGAGCATAGTGCTTAGGTCCTCCAGCGATTCTGCCATAAAGACTATATCGTCGGCAAATCGAAGGTGAGTGATGTACTCACTATTGACATTAATACCGTATCATTTCCAGTCCAGTAGCTTGAAAATGTCTTCCAATGCAGCGGTGAAGAGTTTCGGGGATATTACGTCACCCTCTCTTACACCTCTCTATATTAACTGTCGTAAATTCGTAAGTGATCGTTTATTTAGAAGTAAACCACACACTTTTCTAAACGATCATTAGAAAACCCTGAATAATAATGATCATGATGAAATATGTAGGTTTTGTTCACTACAGCATTATTCTAACTACCTATAATTTAAAATCGAGTATGACCTCATTCATTACGTATTTTAAATCATACCTTAAGGAATATAAGAAGGAAAGGTATTGAATGTTTTATTCAAGCTTCTATTTGCACCTTATTCGAAATAAATTCAAATGTGATTCAGATTAAAAATATGCAACATTGGCATCCCTAATCATTTTTCGACACCACATGACGTTTGGCAAAGATGCGGGATTAATGTTATTAGTCGAATATAATACTTTTTAATGTTCATTTTGGCATGCATCTAGTCCGTGTTATAAAAGTATTTGCAACTAATATAATAAAATAGACAATTAATTATCGTGTATGTCCGATGTTTTAATTGCACGGGGCGATTCTGGACATTGTCCTTACCGATCTCAATAAACATAGACATCATTGAAAAAGTATAGTATAGTTGAGTTTTATACGCGAAAAATAAATCGAGAAAAATAATTTCATTCAGTGCGTAGTCTTCTTTAGGAGTGAACTGATATTCCATCTGAAAGTCTATTCAACGTTAAGTGACCACTGCGGCCCATGGACACAACTTCAAACAAAGAATGATACGGAAACCGTTTTCACATACAAGGACCAAGATGGAATTCCTTGCAGCCTTTAACTATACTGGCTCTCTATATATAAAACCTAGAAGATATATATAAGACTAAAACAGCAGTATAGTCATTGCTGCTTGACGGCAAAAACAGATAAGAAGGTGGTACCTACTCAGATAGAGATCCAGGCAAAAAATAATCTATAATTCCAGTCTCAATGGAGACTAGCCATCTTCTGCACAGGACAGATTTATAGTGCCCTAGTATATGCGCGAGCACAGGTGCAATCTCTATTCTCTCACTATCATAGTCCGATGACGGCAGACGGCAATCCGACACGACCAGAGAGAGAGAGATCAGGCGCAGGATCAAACGGTCAGATCCGGGTTGCTGTCGAGAATTACTTGGCAGAAAAATCAATAACTGATTTTTTTGTGGAACGACCTTGGAATCGAACCCTTATGATCAACAGTCGCGTTCACGACCGCTAGACCAACGAGGCTAGCAAACCTACCACCTATTGTCCATAAATATGAGAAATCGTTTAGAAATATATATGTTTAAAAACCTTTAAAAACGATCATACCTTTATATGTCTTTAGAGCGTAAAATTTTAATTCATCTTATAGAATTGACAAGTCATGAAGATTGCTCTGAAAGATGTAATATATTATTTTACATTAAATAAATAAAATCTCTTTGCAGCCTCAGTTTATTTGCCACCATTTGACGGCAATGTCTCTGATCCTCGGAGCTTTACGTAAATATTGAACAAATTCCTTTGTTTATTCCGTAATATCAGAATAAAACGAAGCTTAAGAAGATATGCTACTCATTCATATAAAGGTTTATCCAGTCTTATATTAATGAACGCTTTAAAATTAATTAACTGACGTTTAAAAAGGTTAAAGGTATGCAAAACATAATAATTATCAACATTATTAAAAGCGTATTAAATATACAATATAATTGAACATAGGCCATTTATAACCTCATTCGAAACTAAGCATAGCATCAATTTCTATAGGGTTGGCAACCATAGCTTTTTTATTATACTGAGTTTTTACCAGGCAGATTCTGCTGCCCATTTCCTGTCTTATAGCCCTCTATCACCTCTTACCTCTCTTACATCTCTTGGGGGTACCCACGGGATGATTCAGGTTGTCACTCCACCTACTGGGGGTTGCCCAACCGTACGCGACCGCGATTTGAAATCCATTTCGCCATTTGGTTATCATTTCATACGGCCAGCCCATTGCCACTCTAGCTTACTGATCCGCTGGGCTATGTTATTTACTTTTCTCTTTCTAGTCAACTGTACGCTTTCACCAATCTAACTTACGGACGAAGTTCTCGCGACAGACACTTGGCGAATTTACTATATTTCATTTAAAGATGTCAAATTGAAATCTCACAGACGTTTAATGGGAGCAGCATAACCAGTGCAAGCTTGTCGCCTCTCTACTTACCAAACCACTTGGCCAGAGTTTGACTTGGTGGTAAAAGATTGTTGTGACTCATAGGCACCTAAATTTGTCCTCGATTAAAAACCAAACAACAGATTTGTGGCCACTCCTAAGGACTAATATGGAATGTCTTATTACTAGAAAAATGTATCTTCGGTTATCGTCAAGCCCATCACAAGATGTGTTGCCTCATACACACACAAGAAAACTGGTCTAATGTTAAATTTAATTTCTTATAGGATTACTCACATTTTCCTCTTATAGAACTTTCAATGTAGCTACATACTCGTATCAACTTTATATCTAATAGTTACATCACGAATTTAAAACAGTGTTGAATTGAAGTGGTATCATTTCATGCACTTTTGTCGTCAAATTATTCACTTAAACTATAGTAATATTTTTTATTACACGCGGAGTTAGCCAATATGACTTTCCACGAACGTTAACGCTATAAAAAACTATGAAAATCAATGCGAATAACATATCTGTACGTGGTAGCTACGTCAGCGTTTATTTCATTCATTATTATGGTTCTATATAGCTTTATCAAATCAAAAACTTTTATTTCGGATTCTTCATCCGTAGGTGTTACTAAACAATTAAAACTTATCCTTGTGTTAGTAATATTAATGAAGATATAATTAATTTAATATATTTTAATTTAATCATGCGCCTGGCTGAGAGCCTCAACTCCCTCTGCCGCACCCCACAATCCAGTCCGGAAACATCCGAGTATTCGCCCGCCCATTTCACACTGTTCATTTGGTTGCTGTACCAATACTAAAAAACCGATATGATTTCCGGTGACAAGTCGGTTTCACTTTGTAGTTTTTTCCACATTATATTATACGAAACTAGATCAAAAGTCCTCGATAAATCCAAGTAACAAGCGTAAATTAGCGTCTTCCTAGCTGTGTAGTACTGCACGATTTGCTTGAGGCACAGGATTGCAGTTTCCGTTGATAAGTGCGACCTAAAGCCAAACTGAGCATCATATAAATAGAGATGTTTACTTAAATACTTGTCAAGCAAACCGTTCAGCACTTTAACAATTACAGTAGCCAGCGAAATAAGCCTGTAGTTAGACATATCAGAGGCATCACCAGTTTTATTCTTTATTATTGGCACAACAACTGTGTACATAAGGTTAAAAGGCAAGCATGAATGACTAACACATATATTAAATAACAAGGAGGAACCCCAGCATATTTCAGGTGTTCGATGCTTAGGCTATCATATCCAGGAGACTTCCCTTTTTATTTTTCAAAATTTTTCTAATAACAGATTAAACTTTTTTTACTAAAAATCTTACTTTAATGTCTCCATGAAAATGCCCGGCCTTGAACACCTGCGCTGTCTTTGTCGGAGTGGGCTGTACTTTGAAATGCATTTGAAAAGCATTAGCAACGTGTACAGGGTCATGTTCACCTGCAACACTCACAGGGAGACTCGGTCTGGGATTCAACTTACTAGTATGCTTCCAAAATTTGTTAAAATCTTTGTCGGTATGATTTTTGTAATAACATCTATTTTGATTTGTTGCTCATTATTCTGACAGTATTTTAACCTCAAATTAAAATTGTTTCTGAATTCAAACATTTGATTATACACATTTCCTAAATGGGGCTTTTCATACAATAACCATTGCTGAAACCAATACTTATTGCAACCCGATACATACTATTCATATTTTTTACGTACTTTCTCAACATAACAGTTAGCAGAAGCTTCCTTGAGTATTGATATAATTTGACTATACAGATCATCAATTACTTAATACCAATTACTTATATAACGATCGTGAAATTTCTGGTTTGACCCCGCATAAACTAATGTTATTGTAAATATCCTTATAATATGTTTAAATAAACAAATTAAAGTTTGAATGACAAGGTGAGAAATTGTCTGATAAGAGAAAAGTGTGGTTTGCAAGATGACATTGTGACTAGGATTAAGAAAGGAATGCTTCAGCTTTCAATCCTTAAAGGATGAGCGTGTATGCGTAGGTAAGTTTATATAAAAGAGGCGAAAGAGGTGTTTCAGGATTTTGCAAAATGGAAGTCCGTGGTGTTTGCCTACCCCTTTGTGTGACAGGTGTGAGTGTTTTTGTACAAAGTTACAACTCAGACGAGAGTAGACAACCAGGTTTTTTTACGACGTTTTCACTCACTGCGTAGCAAGTGGTAAATCACCACCTAAAACTGCAAATAACCATTTCGGAGATCAAGCCCAGGTTAATTGTACTGTAAAATTTACGGTGATTGGATGGTCATTTAAATAAAACTAGTTTTACGGATTTTATCGCCTATATTAACTTATTTTATATTCCCACGTTTTGAACACTTTACAGCGCCCATGGTCACGAGGGGAACTGAAGTGTTCGACGTCCCAATGTCATAGTTAACCACTGCTACTTTCAGATTAAAATTCCTAACTTTTGGTCCAATCTACGTAGTATGAACTTATATTCTTGCAGTAGTATGCATGGATTGGGATTTCATTTAATTAGTTATAGGATCCCAAGTAGATAGTAGCACCCACGGAGCAAATACAAAGAGGAGGTGTTGTAATTAGATTTCACTATGTAACAACGCGTGACAATTTGCGGGGCGAGGGGGATGTTAAGCCCCGCTACTTTACTATTTTCCATCTACCGATAAATAGTAAAACTACTCGCATCGTTCCATATCGATGTTGCAATTTATTTTAGCTACCTTGACGATAGATGGCTGCCTGTTCACAAAATGGTTATAAAAACTATAAAAATAATATTTTGGCGATTAAAAATTCTTTAGGACTGAATGCAAAACAAATTTCAACACCTTCGTATGATTATTTTACCAATAGTGAGCTCTACATACCTTTATATTTTTAGTTCCCATGACACAAAGTGTCGCCATCTGGTGTGGAATATATTTAACTATATTTGAAAGCTGACCCAGAGATATTTCTAGATTCTTTTTAATAAATTAGGTAAGTATAAAATTACTTACAAATGAAATGTGATGCTATACATAGCATCAGAGCGACTATCTGAGTAGTTTTTACACGATAAAACACAACACTTCATCCTTTTCTTCTTAATGCTACGAAAATACACCGATTTGCTATTTTCTACACATAAGCGCACAGGACGAACGCTGACAGTATACTAAGTAAAGCCACGCCCACTGTGATGACGTCAGGGCCTAGTTAGAATTACAGTGTACAGTTGCTTATGCCATCTCCTCTTTGTATTTGCTTCGTGGTAGCACCCAGCCATCTTCTATATTGAAATTAGTTCTTTTTTAAATAGCCTCGCAAATCATCCTTGGTAAGAATTGGTGTTCTTTAGCGGGGATTTGTAGTATATCAAATCTGATGTATTGACGGGGACGATCTTTTACATTTTCACAGACTGCAGACTTCCCGAAGCGTCGTCAAGTCTTCACATCAGCTGTGTTCTTTTACGTGGGTTTTTATTGGTATTTTAGTTTCTCTTATATTAAGGAGACCACATTCACAATCAAGCTTGTACACTCTTGCATATGCAGGGGGATATTACACTTTACTTATTGAAAAACTGACTAATCTTTTTCGGCAGCTTAAAATATGTTTTAATGGAAGCACACTTCAAGATGGCATGGCAGTATAGCAGGCGCACGCTCTACTGTGGCCAGGTTCGCTCGTTCACTGTGACGTAGGTGTGGGACCCGAAGCTTGTTGTCGTTGCTTGACGTGTTGGAGTTCAGCGACTAGGTGTTTACTGACACAGCTCCCTCGTGTCCTCTGAAACAAAGATTTTCCCACGGTAGCTAACTGCGAATGATGGTGGTGAGAATCACCGTTTAAGTATCTGTTGGTATGAGTCTTTTTTCTATACACAGTGTTGCTCAAGGTGTTATCAGGATTCCGAATTACTAATACATATAGAAAGGCTAAGGAATTATTTCCCTCTAACTCCATTGTGAACTGAAATTTAGAATTTATAAAATTAAGGTGGTCTCAATATTCACTAACTTTATCTAAAGGTAGAATCGTGAAAGTGTCGTCTTCCTACCGCTTGTAATAATAATATCTTGGATTTACAGGAGAAGTAAGAAAGGCTTTCCCCTCAAAGTACTTCATAAATATATCGACGACAAATGAGAGATACAGGTGAGCCCATCACCACATGCTCTAATTGCTTGTAGAACTTTTCCTTCCACAGTAGGTAGCCAGATGTAAGGTTGTGTTTGAGTAATACTGCATATTCTACAGGTATGTTGTTTTCTTTCAACCTTCTAGTTACAATTGAAATGCAGTCTTCAACTGGTAAGCATGTGAACAGTAAATGTACATCAAAACTGAGTATAATTTCATTATATGCCAGATGTAGGTCTTTATCTTTATCTCGCTGACAAAATGGTAGGAATCTTTTGTAGTATAACCTGAGTGGTGAGAGTATTTTCGCCAAGTGTTGAGCCAATCTGTAAGTTGGTGAATCGATTTGGCTTACTATTGGACGTAGTGGAACATTAGGCTTGTGTATTTTTGGTACACATACAACTTCGATAGTTTAGCAAACGTAAGTATTATTGATTTTACGTCCAGATTTAATTTTTCACAGTTATGAGGTCACTAGTTTAAAGTGTTATTTATTGGGTCGTTTTTAACCTTTATATAAGTGCTTACATCCGACAAGAGTTCTTGTATCTTAGAATTATAATCTGACGTATCCATGACTACCGTAACATTTCCCTTATCTTAGAGAGAGATTATTCGAGAATCGTGTTCTGGTTTATTGCGTAAGTTGTTCAACGCTATAAATTGGTCTTTGGGACGATTTGGTTTTGGCACTGAACTTTGACGTAACATAGACAAAATGTCTTGACGTATCGCCTCCAAGCCTTGTTTCCGCATATTGTTTTCAAATAAACAGTCCTGGACACTACAGATAATTTTTTCTTACGCTAATCTTCGCTGTGTTATTGCGAAATACATTTCTTTCGATAATAGTCTAATTGCTGCATCCTCCAGAATTTGTTTTGACTGGTTATAGACCGCGTTTAATCTATGATCCACGTTTGTAGTCAACGGTTGGGTCTTAGAATAATTACTAGCATAGACGGGATCCTAAAATAAGAACAAATTTTTTTGTAGTGGAACTCTTTATACATATTTATTTATTTATTTAAAAACTTTATTGTTCTAACCATAAAGGTTACAAAGGGCGGACTTAATGCCAGTTAGCATTCTCTGCCAGTCAACCCATAGCAATTAGTGGCAGGTGACTTAAATATAATAAATGTATATAGATATAATACATATTAAAATAAGGCTTGTAAATTACACAAATGCATATGAATACAAACAAATACATAATAATCCATATATAACAATTATCCTTAATACATATATACATATTGACACACATAAATACATATATACATACGTACATAATATGTCTGGATAAAGGTAGCAGTATTGACATTATGGTGACGACATTGTTTTCGAAAGATGTTCCCGGACCAATCTTTTGAAGGCTATCTTATTTGGTGCTTTCCTAATGTCTTCAAGTAAGGATTTCAGAGTTGTGTAGCCTGAACAGTAAAAGAATTGCCGATAAAGCCAGTAAAATGGAGTGGAACTGAAATCTTCAGATTAGTTGAAGAGCGAAGTACCTGGTCGTGGTTGGAGGAAAGGTATTTAATTTTTTCTTTAAGGTAGGAAGGGGAGGACAAATCATTTTAAATGAAGTAGAAGTAGACAATATTCTAGAAGTTTACCTTTCTCGGATAGTTTGCCATTTAAGGCGAATATGAAATTGAGAGATATGGTCATATTTTTGAAGGCCGAAAATAAACCTGATGCAGTTTTTAAGAAGGCGAATTTGAGAATATATTATATAATATTGAGAAGATTTTGGTTCAAGTCTGAGTAAAAACACAAAGACATTTAAATAGTAGTAGTAACCTATATATTTAAATCTCTTTGAACAAACATCTCCATAATAAATGACAGGCAAGATGAGTGTTTGAACAAGTATATGCTTAATTTTGTATGGAAGAAAGTTTTTCAGACAGTAGAGCGATCTTAAGGTAGCAGTGACTTTACGGCTCACCTCAGTGACGAGTTTTTTCTAGTTCAACGTTTTATCCATGTATAGAGCCACAGGCTTTTTACCCAGTTAGAGAACGGGAGAACGGGATCAAATTATAATTATAAAATACGGGTGGCAAGCAACTGACGTCAATTTTGCCACCATTCTTGAGCTGCCAACAAGCATTGCTTGACATTTAGATGGATTGACAGAAATACCAATACGCGATGACCAGTCATAAATGGCATATAGAAGGTACGAACTGTTATATCCCTTTTTACAACGCAGTTGAATCTTAGTAAGCATTTATTTAATCCACATTACTCTTCCTTCATATGACGTTAGTAAGTAATTGCATTGTTCTTTTCTATGTTAATTTTAACTCCATTTTAATAGTCAGTTAGATTCAGAGCCCCGAGTAGATCGAACTTAGATTCCGAGGCGTATTAGAGTTCGGAAGTCAGGGACAATAAAAGGTAGGATAAAATGAACCAAGAGTTAGAAGGGAACTTGCGCTCACCTCGTATATTTTAAAATACTCAGAGGAAAATTGCATAACGCTGAAATATTAAGGCAATAGAACCTATGTGTTCCTGAGAGGTATGTGTGGCGCCGACGGCAGCCGCGACTATTGGTGGAGCCGCGCGGTCGGCCCAACCTTCTGGGTAAGGCGATTCTGACGCGCGCACTCCACACGCTCAACTTAATAGCTAGTGAGACGGACCTGAGGGCCTAGACAAGTGGCAATCGCTCCGTGTCTAATCCATTTCGAAAATCGATTTCGTCTTAGCGATATCGAATGTAAAGTGGTAGACAAAGTGACATCGGCAAACCTAACGCTAAGTTGAAGCGTTCTTTCGATAAAAAACAACTTCTTGACTATAGTCTCGAAATGAAACGTCAAATTCAAGGCGCGCTAAATATAAACAAACCACTTCATATTAGTTTGTGAAACAAACTATACTTGATCACTTGTTACAGTAAAGTTTGCTTGGTGAAAGTGAAGTTATTGGTATTAAAATTAACTAGTTAACTAAAAAATTCAAAGGTAAGTTTCTTAACTTCGTAAAATTATTGTGAGTGCCAAAATTACACAAGTTTTCAGGATATCAATGATTGTGAGTATATTACATATTTATAACGATAAACAAGCAAGAACTGCTTGGGCTTTCCGTTTTAAGGATAATTACAATGGAACCACGAGTGCGAGACAGTGGTGAACAATTTGCGACCCTGGAGTTCATGGAAAGGTAAAGTATTCATCTAAACCATGAACTTAATTAAATTCAAAAGACTTGAGAATGCTCAATGTAAACAATGACGTGATCTTAACAATCCGTTGCTTATTGCCCTATTCTTTGTTGAATTGCAGTCACGGCGATCTATCCCCCCGATGTGGGCCTCAGGGGCGCTTGAAATCCGAGCCGCTGTGGTGTGAGTTGGCGATAATATTAAACTCAATGGGTGGTGGAGTAAATAAATCGGCAGAAAAATGGAAAAAGACTAAGAGAAAAAACAGCTATATATAGTAATAATCACTTTAATGTGACTTTGTCTAGGCCTGCTGTTCTGTTGTACTCTGAGTGAATTTAAAAAGACAGCATTGTTTTTAATTTTTTACAAAAATTAAAGCATGAATACAATCAGTTATACAGCTACACTATCGCATTAGGTAATCCTGTAATGATAGTTGTAAGTTTCAGAAATAAATAAATAAATAAAAATAAAATAAATAAAAATTTTGTGTGTGCTCAATTAAATCTTTTGGCTTATTTGGTGTTTTTTTTAAAGTCAAACGGGATCGGCCTTCTAACAAATTGGTGTCAGAAGTAGGATGCCAAACATAAGGTCATAAAATACATTGGCATCCGAATCCGAGGTCCCCGAAATCACCCAGATCAACATTAAGCCTTAGCCGTACCTAAGCCTGCGCCTACCACAATTTTGGACGACGATCAGCCTCCGCTCTAAAGCGCGAGCCCGCTCCAGCTCGGAGCGCGCTCGCGCTTTAGAGTCGTGGTCCTGAAATCACCCGTCTGGCCGAAGATAAACCTCCAACAGGAGCCCGCACCAGCTGGATCTAACTCACCAACAAAAAATATATATATATTTGAAGAACTTTCTACATCTTCCAGTCTTACCATTTCCCACGACGGAGTCATCGTGTCAGCGATTCCGCCTGCCAGCCACCACGAGTGTAACGTTTCCATATTACGACACATAAATGCTAAGTATAGAAGTTATTAATTTCCTGTAAGTCGTTTGTTTTCTTTAAATTTAAAATTTACCTTTATTTTACACTGTCTTTGTGCTATTACTATATTTTTACGTTGTTTTTATTGTGATTATTTTATATAACTTTAAATTTTAATTTTAATTCTATGTCCGTGACAGGCGTGAGTGTTTATGTAATTCTATGTCGCTTAAAACAGAAAAAAGTAAAGACAATATGTCAGAAAAAATCTCACTTTCGTTTTTGACGAAATTTCTAAAATCTTATAATGAGGGGGAAGGAATCCCTACCCGCTTTTCTCACAAATTGCGACAATGCAATGTCGTTAGTTACACCAGAAAAACAACCTATTCTATGCAAATTCATTATCTCACAACTTGAGGGAAAAGATCAAGTTGCATGTAGTTTAAAAATCATCATCAATCAATCAATCAATTAGCGATAGAAGAAGAAAAACTACAAAATCCCCAAACGTGTTCGATAAATTCAATAAAACATTGTAATATATGTAATAAAGCAGGTCATGTTGTTACTCAGTGTTTTAAAAATAAAAATAAAACATTCTAATTTTAATCATAATAAACAAATTTTTCATTTATCTAGTTTTAACTCTTATAAATTAATGTGCAACTATTATAAAAACATATAGCACACTTTTGATCAATGTAGTAAGCGACAATATAATATGCAACAACGTTAAAATTTTAATAAAAACTTTTATCGTCACTCTAATACTAATTTTAATTATATAAATCGTAGTTCAAATAATAATTCTAATTTTGTAAGCCGTAAACCTATACCTAATTCTAGTACTAACTCTGTGCCTATGCATGACGTAATGATGATGACGCTATCGATAATTCTAACTCTTTAAACTGAATAAGATTTTTGATGCGTGTCTGCCACCTGATGGTAAGTGGTTGCTGTGGCCTAGACATCTATATATATCCTCGATTACAAATCAAAATGCAGATGCGTTGTCACCCGTGAGGACTAAGATGGAATGCCTCGTTTACAGTAAAAGGGTGTCCGTTCTCTACACCATACGAACACAGCAGCGTTGCTGCTGTTATTTTACGCTAGTATTCTGTGAGAGCGTGGTCCTTCGGTCGAGTACCCATCGTGCTACAACTATACAACTAATATAGCTGCAGCATGGCTCTACCACGTAAAGAAGAGAGCTCAGCCATCTCAGTTAAAAATTTACAACCAGTTCACAAGTAGAACGATTTAGTAATCGTTTATTATATCTACATCTTAGCAACCAAAAGAGGTTAAGCCGAGTCTTAATGAATCTTATTACAATTCTATTCCTATTTTTGAAACGATCATAAATACATGCAATGTTTCGTTACCATATACGAATCTATTTACAAATCATTTTCCTAAGTGTTTCAAACTTCTTATCGATATTGGCGCAAGCGCCTGTGTCGTAAAACACTCATTTTTAAAAATCAAACATAAAGCTCTTAAGGACAAAATAAGAATCAAAGGTATAAATGATACGTATACATATTGCAAAACCTTAGGCTCAAACTACTTACAATTTTTATTATGTGATGAAACTTATGAGGATAAATTTTATGTTATGAACGATAATATAAACTTTAATTACGACGGTATTATTGGTAAAGATTTTCTTAAATATTTTAATGCTAATAAAAATTATAGCTCTAAGATAATGACTCTGTATGGTTACCAAGTTCCTGTTATATTTCACCAGCCGAAGTACATCGTTCCGGCACGCTCAGAAGCAGTCATTGAATGCGCTATATCAAATTACTCGGTCGAGCATTATCACGATAATGAAGCCTTAGTTCTAGATCATAACTTAAGTAAGGGTATTTACGTCGTAAATTGTATTGTATCAATAAAATCAAATAA
Source organism: Parnassius orleans (assembly GCA_029286625.1). Lineage (NCBI taxonomy): Eukaryota > Metazoa > Arthropoda > Insecta > Lepidoptera > Papilionidae > Parnassius > Parnassius orleans. The sequence goes on along the minus strand of JAGSMP010001560.1, from coordinate 57,974 downwards.
AAAGGTTAACGTCACCGTTTCAAATACGACTGACATATACTTATATTCTTAGACTTATATTATTGACACTTCTCGACTATAACAATTCTATGTCCTGCGAAAATGCAATATCTAGTAAATCTTTGTATTCTATTCCTACTTCAGAAATCTAATCGATAGATGAGTAAACCTTTACGCTGCTCTCATCTCAACGACGAAGAAAAGAAAGCACTTTTAAATTGCTGTTCCGATTATACGGATATCTTTCACCTCAAAGGTGAACCCCTCTCGTTTACGAATGTAATCTAAAGATACGGGTAACGCAGTCCCAGTTCACGTAAAATTATATCGCTTCCCTGAGTGTCACAAGGAAGAAGTCGATACACATATTTGCAAAATGCTAAATCAGAACATAATTCGTCCCTCTGTTTTTCGCCTTGGAGCGCCTATGGGTAGTTTAAAAAATTTTGACGCTTCTGGCAAAAGTGGAGAATAGTCATTGACTATCCGTCTTTATGACATCACGGTTTCAGAAAGTTATCCGCTGCCTCTTAAAACTAATATCCTAGACCAATTAGGCCATTCCAAATATTTCAAAACCCTTGATCTTGCTAGCGGTTCCCACCAGGTAAAGATGGACGCTAAAGATGCCCCAAAACGGGATTTACTATAAGTACTAATTCGAGTATGTCTGGTCACTATAAATTTACTAAGATGCATTTTGAATTAAAAAACGCCCCCTCTACCTTCCAGTGGCTCATGAATATCGTCTTATCAGGGTTGCAAGGTCTACGCTGCTATGTTTATCTAGATGATTGTATAGTTTATAGTCAAAATTTAAATCAACATGAAAAAATTAAAACAAGTATTCAATAAGCTCCGCGAATATAATTTAAAACTGCAACCAGACAAGTGCAAATTTTTAAGACGTGAAGTTACTTATCTTGGTCATATTATCACCGATAAGTTTGTCTCTCCTAATCCAGACAAGGTAAAAGCAGTCTCACAATTTCCAATTCCTAAGAGTCTTAAAGAAATAAAATCTTTCCTTGGCGTAATAGTATAGTATTTATTGATAATTTTTCCAAATTAACTAAACCACTTACTTTTTTAATAAAAAAGGACTCTACTTTCCACTGGTCTCAAAAAAAACAAATTGCTTTCGATGTTTTAAAAGAAAAATTAATCACTGCTCCACTGCTCAATATCAAGGCTTTCTCAGTCATACATTAACCCACGGATGCAAGTAATTACGTCGTAGGTGCAATTTTATCCTAAGGTCCTGTAAGCAAGGGTAAGCCGATAGCTTAGGCATTACGTACTTTAAATCGTCCCGAAGGCAAACACGGCAAATTCAACCACCGAAAAAGAACTTCTAGCAATTCTATTCGCAGTCAAAACGTTTCGTGCTTACCTACAGTAATAAATTTAAAATAGTTACCGATCATAGACCATTATTATGGCTATATAATGTCAAAGACCCAGGTAGTAGACTCATTCGTTGGCGCCTAAAACTTGAGAAATACGATAACGAAATTGTTTATAAACATGGCCGTCTTAATTCTAACGCCGACGCGTTATTTTGCTGTCCTGTTAATGTTATAGATACTAACACTTTAAATAATTCAAACAATCTTATGTATGTGTGTATATGTATGTATATATGTATATGTATGTATAATATGTATATGTATGTGTGTATGTATATTTCTTTGTAACCGCTTTCGTAGTTATATCACTGCCTTAAGGTTGACTGGCAGAGAATGCTTTTAGCATTAAGTCCGCCTTTTGTTCCTTTACTTAATGTGTAAGATTCAATAAAGTTTAAATAAAATAAAATAAATCTTAACGGATTTAGGTACGTGTTTCACGCCTGATTTATTTGAAGAATTGACTCAAACCTTAAAAATCAAAGCCTTATTTACTACTACTTATCACCCACAAACAACTGGAGCTCTAGAACGCTCATGCTACTTTAAAGAATACTTAAAATCTTCAATGAAAACAAAACGAATGGTATTGTTACTTATTTACAATATTAGCCTATAATAATAACTCCTCATTACACTACCAATTTAAACCCTCATGAATTATGATATGGTTATGAACCTAGCGTTCCTAATTCTCTATATGAAACAAATAATAATACGACTTATAATAAATATATAATTGCAAAAGTACACAATAAACATAACGTAACTTTACAAGTAGGTCGTAAACATGTTAAGTATCATGCAAACGAGATTAAACTTGATATTAACTCCTTAAATTTAACTTATCTTATATATTTTTGAGCTTTATCCAAATCCACGCTGATTCAAAGATCATACCTATATCACATAGTCCTGGAATTTATTTTGAACCTATTACGGAAATTAATTTTTACAACGATTATTGAAAGGTTACAACACATATAGACCCTATATATTTAGATCCTTATCCTTAAACCTTTGTTCCAAAATAAATGCTACTGACTAATTTCCCCAATGTAAAGATTTTTCAAATCCTATAGAGATTTTAATAAAATATAATAACGTCAAATTGCAATCTCTAGCACATATAATCAATAATAATCGATCGCCAAATAAAGTTAAAAGATCTCTAGAATTTGTAGGTGAAATTCTTAAATTTTTCTTCGGTACTCTAGACGCAGATGATGCGGGAAAATATGATGCCGCGATAGAATCATGTAAAAATGAAACAGAATTATTTAATTTATTCAGAGATAATATTAACATAATTAAATCTATCATGAATAATTTCAATGCCACTTCTTATAAATTAAACCAAAAATGAATTACATTTAAATAATATGAATGAAAATCTTTCGCAAATCACAAAAACTGATAATTTACTTCTTCACATCTCTAGGATAAATAATTTACTATACATAATTAAAAGCTCTTTACTTGCTATTTCTAACTTGCTAGACACAACTATAAATGCTATTCTATTTTTCAAGGTTTGTATCCTAGCCCTTTAAGTCTTTATAATGAATTAACCAAGCCCATTATTCAAATAAATAAACGTTTAGATTTTCCAGTGCAATTGAACTTACATTCATTCTTTAATTGATGTTTCGAAACTTAGTTCATATTATTATAACAATAAGATTGTTTTCAGGTTGCAAATTCCTCTAATAACACCTGATAAATTCATTGTTTATAAAAATATCCCATTACTGACTCCTCACGACGAGTTACATATCAAACGTTTGCACTTATCCAACCTTCTAATTCTTAAATTGCTTTAAGTGATCATAAAATACATAATACTATGTTTAATAACTGATGATTGTAAATTTATTAATAATTACTAATCTATTTGTGAACTATTTACTATTACGTCTAGTATAAATAATCCTAATTGTGAATCAAAATTAATATCTGAAGCAACGCTTTCCTTACCTTCTGATACGCCAAGGTTAATATGGCCAAATCAATATTTAGCATAAATTAAAAAAATAATAAATAGATTTATGTACAATCTAAAGTTAATAAATTAACTATCAAATGTCATGATGATATCACTGAATATTCTATTATTGGCACAGGTATTGTCAAATTAACCGAAGATTGTATCGGTTATTTCAAAACCATACAATTATTGCTGACAAGTACTTATCAATTTTCGATTAAAGCAACTATAGATATAAGCTTTGATATAACAAAAGATTATTGTTGCAAAAAGGACATATTTTTGGATAGTCTAGAATTTGAATTAAATATTCATTTGTATTTTAATTGAATTGCTATTTGTATATTTAGCCTATATATAAACTATCTAAATTCTTCACAAATCGTCACAATAATAATAAAAAGTCATGGAAACATAATTCTAAAATTACAAATTCCATTGAGATGACTTATATATCGATACCCGCTAAGTATACGTATGTATCTGCCTGATACACTAAATGGTTTTTATTGCATTTTTGGCATCTACATATCCGTATTTATCATATCAACAAATTTTTTAAGTTTTTTCTTTATAACATATTTTTTTCTCAAACGTATTACTGTTTATCTGCAATGCCTAATAAAAAAACACAGCGTACAACCATTTAAGTTCCGGATAAATATTTTAACGCGGGGGGAACGGGGCGCCGGTTGCAGGTAACTTCCCCTCCCTCAGTTCTTCTGCGGACTGCGAGTGGCATGCGCAATCGCTGCGTAATATTGTGCGATGTCGAGTAAACGTTATATTTTTTTAAATACGCTGAAGGAAGATGCAATTAAAGGACGAAAATTTAAGATTACTGAACAAATAAGGTCATCAGACCAAATATGCTCACCGTCAAGACAAGGTAAGTAGTATTTTCTAATTATTTTATCAAGATTGAAGTGTATTTTCTATGTAATTGTCTTAAATTGTGGTTTTTAACCATACTGAAAATATCTGAACACGTCCTGAATCCAAAATTTATCATAATAATTACATTACGCGCATTTTATTCAATCCCGATGCACAAGTATGCAACTACGTAGTTACACATTTATTCGATGGAATTCAGTTTGATCGTAAATCCTATCTAACACACACTATGCAATGAAATTTTGTTGAAGTGAAATCAGTTAACTAACACATATATTGTTTTACATTGGGATTTTATTCGATTATAAATATTTAACTGCATACACAGTTATACTTTAATTAAATTGTGTGGATTATCGAAGAAAGTCAGTACCTTACAGCATTTTGGTTTTTCAGATACTCCAGTACCCTTCTCTAAAGATTTCACTGAAGAAGACTTGCAAAATTAACGGAAATGATCGAGGACAGTGATAAAAACCAAGTGCTAAAGAAAGAGATCTTAAGGCCATAGAATGTTCCATAAACCATTCCTCAATAACTACAAGTTGTGAAGTACCAGTAGTCTTGTCAGAAGACTGCTTTCATGACCCACATTGGCACCTATAATGCCACAATCGCCTATGATGATCAGTTTCAGTTCAGGTATTAGAAATGATATTTCTATAGAGTCACCATTTCTCGTCATTCATAGCTCAAGAAATACCCAGTTAGAATGCTCACTCACCAGCTCCCATACCACTTGTTGCCATGCCAGTTAGTTCCCTGTACCAATAGAAACCCAGTCGTCAGAAACGCTTTACAACAGTGAACCACCACCGAGGAAAAGGCAAAACACAAGAAAAAAAAAGATAAGGTATGAATAAACAAATAAATGAGTTATTAACAGTGAATTGACTTATGCTACTACTATAACCTAATGTTTATTATATACCTGGATTATATCTATTTTATGTGTCTATCTATCTATGATTTTAGTAACTAATTCTTATCAAGATAGGTTTGGTTTGCAAGAACCCTCCTCAGGTGAGAGGCCTCTTTGAAAGTATCCCAATGGTCTCTATCTTTGGCTATTTGTAACAATTTGGGCCCTCTAACTTTGTGATGTCGTCTTGCCATGGCTTTGTGATGGGGTCTTCCTCTGTAGCGTTTCTCTGTTTCATAAAGTAATTTTTTTTGGTCCATCTCTCATCTTGCAATCGCGCTATATGCCCCGTCCATTTCCACTTTAGTGTTTGAGCATGAATTAGGGCGTCGGTAGCTTTTGAAATAATTCTTATTTTTGTGTGTCTTATTTTTGGTTTTTTTTGGATATTTAGCATACACCGTTCCATACCGCGTTGGCAGCTGATGATTTTGTTCTTTACTTTGCGAGGTATCTCCAGGTATTTTTTTGTAATTGTGTTTGAAAGACTGAGGAAAAAGTGCTAGACACTCAGGCATACCACGGTGTAGGCCTCGACTTGAACCACTTCTGGTTATAGCCCGAATGCGTGGCCTCTTTAAACGGTGGCGACACTGAGGGGCCGAGCCTACAGTGTTTTGGACAGAGTAAAAGTGGAAAATCTACAAGGAAAAGAAAAGAAAGACAGTATGTATAGAAACTGAAAAGTTTTAAAGCATAGAAGAGATAGGTGTGATTGAAGATTTGTGGGAGACATTTAAGAAAGGGGTCGTGAATGTTGCTATTGAGGTAACAGGGTAGATAAAAGTAAGGAAGAAAGAACTATAATGTGTGGATGGATAAAGATGTACAAAGGGTTGTGCAAGAAAGAAGAAAGCGTGGTTGGATTGGTTAGCAACAAAAGCTAACCAAAAAGTTCAAAAAGCAACGGATGAGGAGATAAAGGAAGCAAGAACAAGTATAAAAGATTGAAATCAGCAGAAAATTGTGTCTAAAAGATAGAAGAACGAAAGGATGATTTCGATAGGAGGCTCACTGAATTTCCAGTTAAACATCAAGTTTTCTGAAATCCATCAAAACAACCAGAGGAAAAACTTCTACCTCGGGCTGAGTACAATCAGGAGTCAAGATAGGAGCATTATAAAAGGAGAAGAATGTGTGTTAAAAAGATGGAAAGAGTATTTTGAAAGATTGTTTGAAAGAAAGGAAGTGCAGGTTCCGGCACCTTCCATGTTAACTAATATAAATGTTGATGCAAGTGAGGTAAGCATGGATGAAATAGTGAAAGCGTTGAGAGTATGAGATTAGGTAAGGCTGCAGGATATGACAGGATTACCGTCGAGATGCTGAAGGCTTGACAGGGCATAGTGGCTAGTCAGCTGTTCCGCCTTTTCAATTTGTGCTGGCGAAATGGGCAAGTACCGGGAGACTGGTGCAAAGCCGTAATCGTGCCATTGTATAAGGGAAAAGGGTCACGGCAGGACTGCATAAATTACCGTATAAGCCTTCAGCGTCGTCGGTAAATTGTATGCAGTGTTGATTGAAGGGTTGTGAAGAAGAACAGACGAAAAGTATGGGATGCTGGCAGGATTTAGAAAGGAATGGGATGTATGGATCAGGTCTTTTCCTTGCGGTGCATAGCCGAATAGTGTTTGGCTAAAACAAGAAGGTCTATTGCATTCGTGGATCTAGAAAAGGCCTATGATAGAGTAAGAGATGAATTGTGGTCAGTACTGTCCGTGAACGGTGTGAGCAGTATCCTCATATGAGCATTGCAATCTGTTTATAGGGATTCTAGTGCTTGTGTAAGGATAAACAGGGCATCACTGAATGGTTTAATATCGAAAAGGTGTTAGACAGGGATGTGTAGCGTCACCGTGGCTGTTTAATCTGTTCATGGACAATTGCTTGAAAGAGATTTAAAGATAATGAAAGTGGTTGGGAATGAATGAGTTACTCGTCAAATGTTTTCTCTATGCTGATGACCAACTATTACTTGCGTCTTCGGCCGAGGAGTTACAGGAGATGGTAACTGCTATGAGTGGAGCTTTTGTTAGAAAGGGAATGAAGATGAATGTAAAGAAGACGAAAGTGATGGTGTTTGAAAGAGATGAGGCAGTGACAGACTACAATATCGTGATTGGAGATGAACAAATTGAACAGGTGAAGGAGTTTGTGTATCTGGGTTCAAAGTTTACAAGAGATGGAAAGTGTGAGAGTGATATCGAAAGAGTGAATCCAGGAAACATGGTGAATGGAGCTTTGCACTCCTTTATGAGCAGTCGGAAGTTGTCTAACAAGGCTCGTTTGGCAGTGCATGAGGGTGTTGGTTCCGACACTCATGTACGGAAGTGAAAGTTGGGTATGGCAGAAGAAACATGAAAGCAGAATAAATGCAGTTGAGATGAGAGCGTTAAGAAGTATGATAGGAGTTAAATTGAGTGACAGGATAAAAATAGTGAGATAAGGAACGTTGTGGTCTGAAAGAAGATGTAGTGACAAAATGAGAAAGGGTATGCTGAGATGGTTTGGCCATGTCGAGAGAATGAATGAAGAAAGATTGACGAAAAAAGTGTATAAGGCGAGTGTGAATGAAAGTGTTGGAAGGGTAGACCTACGCGGACGTTTCTAGACCAAATCAGGGACGTCTTGAAAAGGCCAGGTCAAAGTACCCTAAACCGAAGAGCATGTATGAAGGGAATAATGAAAGTGGACGAAGCAAAACAAGTATGTAAGGATCATGTAGAAGTGGAAAAGTGGTCTAGGCACCTACGGAAAGGCGTGATTATATGTATGTATGTATGCTAAAACGTTGGAAAGAAAGGGCAAGATAGATATGGAACGAAAATGGTTAGGGAGTAAGGGTTTTGAAATTTTAAGAAGGGGACGCACATAGCACTTTTCCAAAGAGTTGGATACTGTCCAGAGTCTAGATGTATAATATGCGTTACAGCTGGTAGAAGATACTCTAAGATGTTAACTATGATATCTCTACTGATTTCATCACAACCCATGGCCCTGGATTTGATTGCCAGCACAGCCTTTCCAACCTCATTCTGATGAACTGGTGAGAAATGAAAAACTGAAGTGTTTGAGCACGAATTTTATGGTCCATTGCTGTAGCAGAAACGAAATGCAGATTCAAGTCATTGAGAGAAGAAAGGACCGCAATCCTGGGTAGGTACCTTACCCACACCAAAAGGTTTTAGAAATTTCCAAACATCGGCTGGCGAAGAGTTATAAATATTAGTATGGATATAGCGGTGTTTAGAGTTACGTACCATCTGACTGCATCGATTTCTACATAACTCAAAGACTAACCAATTTTCCTCCGTTCGTTCCCTTTTAAACCGAAGAAAAGCCCGATTCCGTTTAGTCCTTGCTACCCGAACACTCTCTGTCATCCAAGGAGCAAGAGCACGCTTTAATCTATCTTTGTGAATCGGAGCATGAGCATCATACAGGCTGAGAATTGTATCATTAAAGTAAGATATCTTTTCATCGACTGTAGATGCGTTCCCTGACTACATATGACATCTTATATGGTATAAAAAGCTATATTATTCTCACCTTCTTTTTTTACAGGGTTGTTGCCGTTTTTTCATTCCATAGACTCCACTATTGATTTTGATAAATTCATTTAGTCCATGACTTAGTTAAATTAGGGATTTTGATTAATCCGTTTTGTAATAATTATTTATATCAATGATAGTTAATAGATGCTTCATTTGATATGTTACAACAAAAACGTGGTCGAATAATGCGGTTTGTAATATCGTGGTAATTTAAAATATATATCGTGAAAAGGTCACTATGAAATGTACATAAACTCAGCCGGTACATTTCTGCCAAATTATCGTTAGATTTATTATGGGTTTCACAGAATAGAATGGAATCATTTTTATTCATTATAGACCAGCGGGACTTTAGAAATTTATATATTACAATTATTTATTAATTTACAATATAAAATTTTATACAATTAGTATAAAAACATTAAGAAACAGCATGGTACACGACCACCTCAATCCCAGGCGTTTTTATCAATCGTGTACTCTTCAGGAATATAATAACCATTACTAAACAATTTTCGCTTAATAAAAACTTTTTAATAGATAATGCCTGCACAGGGAATAATAAATAATTTTTGATATTTCTCTTTGTCTGTTTTGCATTCATTATATTTGCTACTTTCTCGTTTATTTAACGTTTCGATGCAAACATTAATCAAATGTCAATAAATTTTAATTTTATTTAATTTTTTTCGAATGTTAATAATGTAAACCCCTTTTAATAAATCCATCAGTATCCACTGGTCGTATTTCAATGAAGGTACGTCATCAAAATCGCTGTATAAGTTCATCCTGGTACTCAAATTCGGGCTACGATACCCATTAAATTAAAAACTTGTAATTAATTAATGTGAAATGTAAGAATATAACAAATATTATAAATACCTGCTGAATATTGATACACTTGAGAAGTGACATGGGCGGTATGTCAATTAGACAAGCTGGTTAATTGCACACTGGTATGAGACAGCCACCGTTCGGTGGGGGACGCAGCCTAGTAGTTATAATACGAAAAACTTCATTATTTCAATATAATATATATGATTTTTAATCAAAACTAGATTATTTTAGTGTACCGGGCAAAAGTTGCACGGGAATTTTAGTTATTTAAAAATAGTAATTAGAATTGGCACTTATTTTGAAATCATTATACATCGAATAAAACTATTTATAAGGATTTTATCACGTTTAATATCAGTTATTTCGCTTAATATCAGTTTCGGGTGCTTTGCACTCGGGTGATCACTCAGGTGATTGACGTCCCGATGTCAAAGTTAACCCGTTGTGGTCTATCAAATCTGATGAAATGGCGGGGGCCATCTGGGATATGATCACAAACTGCAGACTTCAACACCAGGCTTCGGGAAGCTTATTAATTTTAATTAGTTAAATGGAATAAAAAGAAAATAAAATTATTGTGATGTTAAAAGAAAATAAACGATTTACTACCAGATTTTCGAAATAAAATATGAGACTTCGGCTTTTCAAAATGTTTATCCTATTTGACATAAAGATTTTCAAGCATCTGCTAATTTCAGCTTACCAAAACGTACCTTTTCAGTTGGCTATACAGTCGTATTTTAAACGATTCTCCGACTTTAACCTACTTTTGTTCCATTTGTCCTTACAATTGTGTTTTTGCAGATGGAACTATACTTTACTTACTTTCTTTTTAAACATTACCACGCGCTAGGATAATTCCTGCATCGTGGAGTAAATAAAATAATATGTATATTATTATTTCTATAATTGAATGAAAATAATTATATTCTATTCTATTCTGTCATTCAATTTCTTCAGTTACTCAATAAACAATTTAGACGGGGTTAGGAGTTTTGTCAATAATATGCTTTTTTTATTCGGCCAATAACTTGTAGGGGTATAGACTTTGTATACCGTTACCGTTACAGCGTATTAAGGCCGGACTGACCCGAGTGAAACATAATTTCTATAAAAACTTCAAAAACGCCGTTATAAGGTCTAAAATTGCGTAGCGCCCACGACGATTAAGACCGCTTAGAAATCGCTTAGAATCTTAAAATATTTAAAAAAAATTATTGATTTAAGTAATCAAAATAATGAGCAAGTAAATTATGAATATTGATGTTATGAATGTATTTGAGTGATTCCCAAGCATATAGATTAATTAATTTCGTTGTAATTTCAACTATAGTGAAAAATTATACAATCGTGTTTTTGAACAAGCAAATTCAAGATAAAGACATGAATTTACCTATATCAAAATTCTAGTTTCGTTAGTCGTGTCATACTCCTATACTATTTGATGAAAGGAGGTGCATTTTTTCGCGGTGTCGTCTTAAAGTCCACTACTGAACATAGGCCTCACCCATAGATTTGCTAAAGTTGCCACGCCTGGCGAGCGGGTTGGAAACCGCAGTTTTTTTTATTCGTTATTAGGAAGACGCTTCTTCACATCTCCTGATGTATTTCCCTCTGTCGCCCTTTTACGGCAACCACGGAACGATATATCGTAGTGGATATTCTTACACCACCATTACACAGTAACAGAATATATGGCTTCATCTCGTTTACGTCAGACGTAAAATACCCAGACTTTTGGTTTCGGTTCTACTAGACTAGATTAAATCGAGGCCGAATAAAATTAAGGTTGTTGTAAATGGCTTCCTTCCTGTATCCATTATTGAGTTATTTTATCTTTGATTTCATTGGTTTCAATGCGAATGCATACATTATTTTATTAACTACGGTTAATTAATTCCGAATAAATTGTAATACTTAAAAAAGTCTTACAGTTACAGCCTACTTAAGTCCACTGCTGAACATAGGCCATAGTTGCCACGCTTAGCAAGCGGGTTGGCAACCGCAGTTTTTTATTTTTAGTCGTTATTAGGAAGACGCTGCTGCCCATCTCCTGATTTGTTTCCTACTGTCGGGTCACAAATCATCATCGATGATATGGGGTAGTGAATATTCTTACACCGCCACTACACGGTAATATTTTAACTCCCGACGAAAACAGAGGGGTGTTATATGTTTGTAGTGTGTATCTGTGTACATGTGTGTCTGTGTCTGTGTATCTGTGTATCTGCCTGTGGCATTATAGCTACCTACTGAACGGATGAACCGATTTTGATTAAGTTTTTTTTCGTTTGAAATGTGTCTTAATCGAGAGTGTTCTTGGCTATATTTATAGAAAATATCGTCAGCCGTTTGAAGATCACCAGCTCTTTTTGTTTCGCGGTTTTTTTTTTTAATTTTTAATATATGTTATATTAACTACGGATAATTTATTCTAATCATTCGAATTTTTTTTCTGAACTTACATAATTTTATATTTAACAAAAATATTAAAATATATTATGAAATTACCATTATAATATTTTTGCATTAGAAAACTCTCTATTACTTTATAAATTTAATTAAGAATCAAAAGAGAGTTGAAAGAGCAATCTATGATTTAAAACCTAGAGTTTCTAAAACAAAAATTTGTTTTTGCTGAAAATATACCTACCTTATAAATAACAAAGATACCTTTGAAAGATTACATACTATAAAAGGTATCAGTAGTTGCCCCACCAGGCATGCAATAGATTTACAATTAACTTAAAAACAGTTTTTAGTTTATATTTGATTTTTGGTCTTGTTATTGTTTAATACTATTGGGTAAGTGATTGAACACTTTAGTTGCTGTTATGTATGCACTTTTGTCAAACAATTTATTTTTAATTTTAGTAGATGTTTTTTAATAATTAAAAATTAAGTTACAGCTATCTACACGTCCCACTGCGGGCGCAGGCCTCCTCTCATTTCTGAGAGGGTCTTAGGGCAGAATGTCCTGCTACGCTGCTAATGCGTGTTGGCAAACTTCACATGTCTTCGAAATATTTTTAATTTTGATAGCAAGGGCGTTAATCATATTATGCTCTAATACCAAACCCGAAAGCAGGTTTGAGACGTCTGGCACTGCAATCGTCATAGTTAAGGCAAATCTATGACGATTGCAGAAAGAAAAAAAATACCCGTGTTAAGTATTGGATGTAACGGTTTGATAAAGAAGAAGAAGAAAAAGTTGAGAAATTATTACAAATGCAACATGTACGTAATACTCTCTGTAATAAAATTATGTGCCCAAGACATGCACACAAAGATAAGGGATATAATTTAGGTTTGAATATGACACTTGACGCTTGATTTCTTCTTCCTTGAAATATCAAGGAAAGAAACGAATGTACAACAAAACTTCAATTTACAAACTTTTACCCCAGAAGGAAACATTTAAATATATTTTATAAAGTTGATCGTATTGCTATACATGGGATCTGATTTGTGGTGAAATATTTATATATTGCTATACGCTTATTTAAATGCAACGTTGTATAAAAATTTCTAAAGCAATCGATGAATAATTTTCAGAATTTCAATATTTTTAACGTTAGTAAAATTTACATTTTTATTTAACATATAGATATAGATGTTTATTTGGAGGTCTAGGAGCTCTTGTGCCTAGGAGACTATTTCTGTAGACAGGATAGCCGCTTTAGCAACGATGAATCTACTGTTGTGTTCCAATTTAAAGGGTAAATATATCTAAGCTAAATAATTGCAGGCTTTGGGACATGCCATTTCAGTTCTTCCTTCTATAAAGAGTTTATTTTGTGCTAATCCATGGTCGTCATGTCATATTATATACTTCGTACCGGTAGATAAGTGAAATGTTGGGCGGCACCGCACTAGATGGAGCGACGACCTGGTAAGATATGCAGGAAGTCGATGCATGTAATTGGCTCACTACGCTTTGTTGCATTTCTTGGGCGAGGCCTATATTCAGTAGTGTACTTATGGAATCACTATCAAGGCAGCATTTGAAGGAAAGTTTACATAAAATTAATTGTATGATTATTTAAAAGATACGAGTGCGTGGACGTAATGAGCTTCTTCAGAACATTTACTTTTTTGACTTGTGCATATATATTTTTAAGGATAAATGGTTTCTTAACTCTAAAAAAGTAATTTATAAAGGCGAATTTTGAATAAAAATATTTTGAATATGAAAGTTGTTTAAATTAATTTGCTAAGATTCAGTAGAAAAAATTTACTACGCGGATCTTAGCAATTTTCTAACTAATATAATAGATATCCGCAAAGTAACGCCTGATTACATTAATTATTTTGAATATGAATTCGATACTTCCTTATCTTTATAATACTTTGTAGTTCAAATTTATTTTAATCAATTTAAATTATTCCTCATCTTAGTTGCAAAAGAATACAAGCGAACTGGCTTTTATCAAAGCATAATATTCAAACAAAGGCCAAATATGAGATTTACGTGAAATGTCCCACAGCCTATAATTATTTTACTGACCTACCCTTCAAACTGCAGAGGACGTTTTACATACATACATTATTGTACATGGACAAACATCCTGTCCAAAAACAAATATTTGTAGGCCATACAAACATTTTTTCCGTGATGATTCAACACCTACACCGAAATCAAACGCTTAGTCGTTATGCTACCCACCGTCGTTATTGCAGAATTTAAAAAAAAACTTAAATGCAAACGGTTTACAAATATATGACTTTAAAAACATTACTGCTAGAGATACGATTTTAGATATTTTGCAGAATATATCCACAAAACCAACATTAATCACTGGCCCGTGATTAAAGGCAACACTATAATATCCGACGACCTACTTTCGAGTATAACGAAACTTTTGAAATATATCTTTCTATAGATGGGATATACCTCTGTTCCAAAATGCATTTTAAAATACGGGCTAGCTTAATCAAAATTACTAATAATGCTGTATGTTTCAAAGTAAGTCGCACTGCTGGACACAGGCCTCTTAATTCTGGATGATTTATAAAGCGTTGCTCTAAAGCGTGTTCTTGGATATCATAATATATTTCCGAAAAAAATTTATACCTCTGATATGCAGGTTTTCTCGCGATACAATATCACGATTTGAATTTTTCACTAGAAAACATTGTGTGTAAATCATTGTCTAAATACGAAATTTCATCCAAATTCGTAGACCAGTTACCGAGAGTTTAGTTACAAATATACAAAAATTGCCCAATTAAAGTACATATAGGGTATTAAATACAAACAAGGCTTTAATTCAATAGTTAAAGAATGTTGAAGTCTGCTGATCACTTTTTAAGAGCATTCAAAAGTAATCCGAGAGATTCAAAAGAGTTTCGTAAGAGGCCATAGAAGGAAAATGAAACAGGAGATGGGGCAGCATCGGCCTATAACAACTTCAAAAGTAAACAGCAGTTGCCAAATTGCCTACCAAACGGCAGCTGCACAGATCATATCCACCCTAAGTCAAGTGTAGTCTACACCCTAGACTTTTGAAATATTGTTGCGAATGACTGGTGAATATAGACAAAAGGATATATAATAAATTAAAAATATACAAATAATAATTCACTTAATAAAAGTCTATATTCAGCCTTCGACTTACTGTTGAATTGAATTTACTGAATAAGTAGTTATTTTGGGCTTGATCTTCTACGAAATTTTAATATAATTATTTTCGATGAATTATAAATTTATAAACATAAATAACGTCCTTGCACATGAGGCGGGTAGCGTGAGCATTCCCCATGTTAAAAAAAGGGCATACGTACTTACCTGGAGAGCTTATGAAAACCATATTAAACGTGGTAGAGCCATGCTGCAGCTATATTTTTTTAACGTTTATATATATTAATTGTATAGTTGTAGCACGAATGGGTCGGCTCTACCGGGGAACGACCACGCTCTCACAGAATACCAGTGTAAAGTAGAAGCTTAATGCTGCTATGTTTCGTATGGTGAGTGTAGAGAACCGGAAACCCTTTTTACTGGAAAAGAGGACTTCCATCTTAGTTCTCACGGTTGGCAACGTATCTGTACGTATCTGTTTGATTCGCACACACGAAGATAGATGTAGATGTCTATGGGCCTCAGCAACCACTTACCATTAGGTGGACTGTGTGCTCGCTTGTCACCCTTACCCTATAAAAAAACCATAGTTATACCAATATTAAAAAATAAGACAAGTGATACCTCCGTTGAGTCCAAATCGCCCAATATCTTTGGCTACTGTAGTTGCAAAGGTGCAGGACGGTTTGCTTGACCAGCAACTCAACCAACACACAGCCCCTACATGAGGCTCAGTTAGGTTTCAGGCCGGAGCTTTCAACTGAAACTGCCATACTGCGACTCCAGCATACTTTTCAGCATTACATTACTCGAAAACGCCGGATTATGCGTGTTTTAACTGAGCATATGACCTGGTTTTGTACAACGTTTTATACAACGTACAACGTAGGGATAAGCTTATTTTTTTATTTAGGACAAGGGTGACAAACGAGCACACAGTCCACCTGATGGTAAGTGGTTGCTGCGGCCCACAGACATCTACATCTATCCTCGATTACGAACCAAAATGCAGATGCGTTGTCACCCTGAGAACTAAGATGGAAT
The DNA here is from genome assembly GCA_029286625.1 of Parnassius orleans. NCBI lineage: Eukaryota > Metazoa > Arthropoda > Insecta > Lepidoptera > Papilionidae > Parnassius > Parnassius orleans. Next base: position 41,743 of record JAGSMP010001560.1, on the reverse strand, counting down.
GCCTCGTTTCCAGTAAAAGGGTCTCCGTTTCTCTACACTCACCATACGATCAGCAGCGTAAATCTGCTATCCTTCCTTCCCCGGTCGAGCCGACCCATTCGTGCTAAAATTATACTATTACTATAGCTGCAGAATGGCTCTACCACGTTAAAATTGGGAAACTAGCACCGATTAACCTTTTTTTACTTATTATAAGCCACAATCCACCTGATGATGGTAAGTGGTGAAGCAGCCTTAGATGGTAAATCGCACTGTCTTAGCGTAACAAAAGCCTATTCACTCTTGCTTGTATTGCGCTTCGATTGTATTCAGATTGAAAGATATACGCCGGCAAATGATTCCTCCTTGGCTGTACGTGTGCCTACATTATGTTTAATCAATATTTAAGCAGTATCAATCTGTATCATAATAAACACACGTATATCGGGCTCCTGAAGTTTTATTGATACTCTCCGATTAGTACGCAACAAACGTGTACATGTGGTAGTGGTGACCCCGACGTGATCTCAAGTTACGCGAACACGTTCGAGAATCAAAGTGCGTTTCTAACTGACAAGGAAAAGAAGAACCACAATGACTTCGCAGCAAGACGGCCAAAATAAAGCAAGTACTAGCGGGTCAGCAAGTAGCAGTTGTTGGTGTTTCCTCGAGAATACCCGAATTTTGGGCCGATCAGCCGCGGCTCTGGTTCATCCAGTGCGAAGCTGTCCTTGCACCGCAGAAGATGAGCGATGAAGCGAGATACAACATGGTAGTCACTAAATTGGGGAAGGATGTAATCCAGCAAGTCAGCGACATTCTTATCAAGCCGCCCGAGGAAGAAATTCGATACTTTGAAAGAGCGATTGTTAAAGGTCTACGAAGAGTCCGAGATTCGACAGTTTCAAAACTTTTGAGTGAGATGGAGTTGGAGATCAAAACCCTCTCAACTCCTTAGGCGGATGAAGAATTGGCTCGAGAAAGATACCCGACGAAACACTTCGGATAATGTGGCAAGGTCATCTGCCGGCGTCTGTGAGAAGTGTATTAGCAGTGTGTGAAGTAAAAGACCTGGAGCATTTATCAGCAATCGCGGACAGGTTGTGGAGACTGCGCGACCCTTACTACAGAAGTGCAAAGCTACACAAAGTAGTACGAACACAGAGACTGCGTTAATTCTGGCGGGTGCAAATTAAGTCTAAAATTAGGGTTTGGAGAGAGAGCATCGTGATTATCGTAAAATAATTATCAATATATTATTATTAATTATAAAACATTGGACTTAGACCTTAAGTTACGACGACCATTGCGTTGGTCATTTGTGGTGAACGTCAAACAACCAATACTCAGTGCTGATTTGCTTGGATTATAAACTATTAGTGTGATGTGAACAATAAAAAACTTATCGACTCAGTGACTAGTTTAAAAACTATTGCGTCTGTGACTGTGCAAAATGAACCGTCCGTGAGAACAATTGACTGTATGAATGAATATAGCGATATATTAGGCGAATTTCCCAACGTAACGAAGCCAATGTGTTTAAGGAGCTTCCTTGTCACTCAGTGGTACATCGTATAGAGACTAGGGCCCGCTGTATTCGCACGTCCAAGGCCTTTACCACCCGATAAATACTATAAGGTTAAAGCTGAGTTCCAACGCATGCAAGAGATGGGAATATGTAGACCCTCTAGAGCAACTGGGCGAGTCCTCTTCATGTCGTTACGAAAAGAACGGCGAGCTAAGACCGTGCGGCGATTATCGAGCATTGAACGCGATCAGCAAGCCGGATCGATATCGATACCGCGCATCCAAGATTGTAGTTATTTATTGCACGGAAAAGAAATATTTGAAAATGATATTCAACGGGCCTACCATAACATTCCTATACATAGGACGACATTCCGAAGACAGCTATAACAACGCCATTCGGTTTGTTTGAATTTTTACGCCTGGTTTCGGGTTCCGTACGGCGGCGCAAACATTTCAACGTTTTATGCAAGACGAGGTGTTACGGAATCTTAACTTTGTATTTATATATATTGACGACGTTATTATAGCGTCATCAACGAAAAATGAGCATAGGCAACACATAAGAAATTATTACAGAGATTGGATAAATATGGTATTACAATAAATTTAGCAAAGTGCAGATTTGCAAGACTGAAATAGATTTTTGGGATTCCGGATGTCAAGGGAGGCATGAAGCCATTGGACGATCAAGTCAAGGTCATTTCTGAATATCAAGGCCAAAGACAGTGGAAGAACTTCGTCGTTTTCTCGGAATGATCAACTTTTATAGAAACATTTACCGAAGGCCGCCGGAATCCAAGCCAAATTAAACGTATTTCTCCATAATTGTAAAAAGAAAGACAAGAGTTCGATTCCATGGACGGATGAAAGTATTGAGGCGTTTGAACAGTGTAAACAAAGCCTTAAAAGCGCAGTTACACTGTCATTCCCGTCACCGGATGCACCGATTGCTCTCATGACGGACTGCTCCAGCACATGTGCAGGTGCTGTGTTGCAGCAAAAAGAAGGCCAGGCATGGAAACCATTAGGATTTTTCATCGAAATTGGGTGAGACACAACAACGTTACTCAACGTATGATAGAGAGTTGTTGGCTATTTATATTGCTATTAAGCATTTTCGACCTTTTATTGAAGGCAGACCTCTTATAGTATACACCGATCACAAACCAATAGTTTACTCGTTACGTAAAAACACAGTTAGTAAAAATGACACACCACGCAGAATACGGCAACTTGACTTCATAATGCAATTTTGTACAGAAATAAGGCATATTTCAGGCTTGGAAAATACTGTTGCTGACTGTTTATCAAGAATATCAGAAATTGACATGCCATCACCGCTAGATTATGAAAAGTTAGCCGAAGCACAGAATAATGATTTTGAGCTGCATAGTCTAATGAAATCAAAGTCGTTATCTTTTAGAAAATATTAGTACCAAATTGTAACAAAGCAATTCATTGCGATGTGTCGTTGAACCAAACACGTCCATATTTGCCTAAGGAATTTCGCGTATCAGCTTTCAACGCGGTGCACGAATTAGTCACCCGGGCACGTGCAACGAGAAAAATGATGCAAGATAGATATATATGGCATGGCATGAACAAAGACGTGACTGAATGGGTCAAAGGTTGTGTAGGCTGCCAAAATCAAAAATACAAGACATACGATGTCACCCATGGACATTTTGTAAATAGCGACCGATTTGATCATCTACACATGGATATAGTGGGACCACTTACATATTGTCAAGGCCATCGATATGTTGTGACAATGGTGGATAGGAAAACTTGGCAAGCCTACCCAGTCAAGGATATCACAGCCGAGACAGTAGCGGATATCATGTACTCTGGGTGGATATCACGATTCGGATGTCCTTTAATTTAACTACAGATCAGGCTCTACTTTCTTATCGCACTTGTTTAGGCACTTAGCCAAGAGGATGGGTATCAGAAAATTTAGAACAACGGCTTATCACCCCAGTCGAATGGCATCGTGGAGAGGCATCGATCCTTGAAACTGCGCTTATGTGCAGAGGCAACACTGACCAATGGGTTTCAGGTTACCAACAGTCTTATTAGGATTAAGAGCATGTCTGAGAGACGATACGCAAACCAGCGCTGCAGAGATGGTATTAGGAGAGCACTACGATTGCCTGGAGATTTTTGCAGCCGCTAAGGCTAGAAACCTCCGACAATATTTTGTTTGTGCAAGAGCTGCGTAGAAAATATCGCATTTGGCTTCCGTTCAAGAAAGAGTTACATCAAGGAAAATTTTCCTACACCCTGACTTAAAGACTGCACACATGTATTTGTACGGGTTGACAAGGTGTCCAACCACTTACTCAACCATACATGGGTCCTTCAAGTAATTAACAAGAAAGAGAAATATTTTAAAATTATGCAATCGGATACGCCGAAAGTTGTAAGCATCGATCGGCTAAAGCCAGCGTATACGATCATATCACAAGAATGCACAGATGCTCCTAATAAGAGAACTCGAGAACAAGCAGTAATAGCAAGTGTCGAGATTCGGACGAGTAATTAAACCTGTTGTTCGTTTCGCTGTGTAAATACGTGTGTGTGACAGTCAATTAACTGCTAAGATGGGTACACATCAGAGCAAAAAGTTGAAGAGGTGATCATCGCGCAGAACAGCGCCGGGAATAAGCGCCGCCACGGCGCAGAGCGAAAACCTTACCGGTGCATGTGCGGCAGGAGACATACCTCCTCATAATAATACATGCATCCTGCTGGCCATACTGTACGTAGTGTGGCGCTACTGTAAGACAGGGTACGCCAGGTACCTGCGGCGGGAGCTGATGGAGCTGCCGCGGCTGGAGCTGCGGGCGGCGCGGGGAGCCGGGCTGCGACAGCCGCCCCACAGCACGTTATGGTGTAGTGATAAAGTGATAGTGTGGTAAAAGTAAAGAATAGTGCGTCCTACGGCATTATAGATAGTAATATTTTTCATGTAACTATTTTTTTCTACATTTTATTTTTATAAAGGGATAGAATAAATACATTTAATTTTATAGCATATAGCTATTATTTTTTTTTTTATAAGGGGGGTGTACTGTGCCTACATTATGTTTAATCAATATTTAAGCAGTATCAATCTGTGTATCATAATACACACACGTATGGGCTCCTGAAGTTTTATTGATACTCTCCGTTAGTACGCAACCAAACGTGTACATGTACATACGCATTACCAAAGACAAAGCAAATCGTTTGGTTCTATGTATGGAATATCGGCAAAAGGTGAAGACCCATAAACCGCCTTATTGATTGTCCGATGGTGGAATGGAGAATTAAAGTGTGTAATTCCTACGCACACTCCGAAATGCATTCTATTGAATACCGAGAGACTGGATACTCTGCGCCGTGCTAACAGGGCTGACAAGATGGTTTCAACCGTCTAGGTCACCAATAAGCCTCTTAGTACGTCTCTCCATGAGTCCAACACTGCAGCCGGGTGGCATTTGCAGCACCAGCCCTTATGTGACAGTAATCCATGCACGACCGGACTTGCGCTGTAAAGGCTGCCCCGCTGTGAAGTACCGCCGCACTGCAAGGACACCTTTTCAAATATTGGTATCTGTGGAAACAACGCTGTGTGGAACTGGCTCATATTCGTCGAGTTACAGCTGCGTGTGCAGGGTGAGGCAGGGCTGCCTTAGCTCCCTCAACTCCTGGCTAACAAACAACGGTCTGATCGTTGAGCTCAGTGATGCCAGGTCAGCTGCTCAATTAATGGTCATTTGGTTCAATTAATGGACTTGGTTTCGCTAAACTCATCGATCATAGACATGTGTCTATGAAATGTCTCAAAAGGGGCTCATGGTCTCAGATAAAATTCAAAAAAGAGCGAACTACTCGTTTTTAAGGCGGGAAATAAAAAAAACCTAAGTCTGTTCCTCATGTTAGACTTGAAGGAGTTACACTGAGTAGAGTCACCAAGTTCACCAAGTTGAGATAATATCTGGGACACTGGGTGACTGAGGATTTCGATTTAGATGTTGATCAGGAACTTAGGCGTTGACAGTAGGTGTAATACGCTTGCCCGCAGGTGTGCTAAGGCTTATGAATGAGATTAGATAACATTATTCAAAGCTTACTGTCAGACATTCTACACCTGCAACCTGTGGTCGAAGTTACTTTGCTCTCAATGCGCTAAGTATTCAATACAACAATGGATTAAGTATGGTGTTGGAACTGCCACGCTTTTGCATCACGTATGTTTGCCGAGGCACGCGTGGACAGGTTTGCAATAATATTACGCAAAGAATAGCCTCCTTGATGCGTCGTGTGCGATACAGCACCAACTAGCTTCATATATGGAGAATAAAGATTGCCTGTGATGAGGCACTGGAACACAGTACATATGGGTTCCAGGCCTAGTATGTTACTAATAAATAATAATACTTTCGGTATTGTATAATAATTTTGTATTCTGTTGATTTACTAACTCCTAGTTTTAAGTGTACTAACAAAATAGGTATATTTATCTAAATAATGAATAAATAATAATAATAAAAGTACGCCTTGATTGGCTTTTATAATACAAAATTGTAAATTAAGTGAGCAGCGTCATTAGCATTGGTTTGGAACTGGTTGGTTAAATTACAAGTAAACTTCAAGCTGAAATAAGTGGCGCATACCTCCAACAAAGCTTGCCACAGTTACCTCAGTAATTAAACAAAAATACAAATGTAACTTTATCTTGACACAAGTAATTCTAAGAAAAATGCATGTATTTCATAAAATAAATTTACACATAATTTCTCATACAAGCTTTAAAATTTATTTTAAAAAAAACGCTGTAATGTTTATAAATAATTTTATAAACGTTTATAAATTCATGAGTTTAAGGTTTTGTTTTAAGTTTATTTTCTTCTTTTTAGAGCATTTAAATAAATTGTTTTATTAATGTTTTACCATATGAAATGACTTCCAATATAACACCTACTTATGAGTCCAAAAATATTTAAATTTTATTTACAAATAAAATATTTTCCAATTTAGTCTGCATGCTCTTCAGTATAATATATTATCACTATCTTTGTCAACCTAACTATCTAGTACCCAATACCGGATGGTCCGTGGAAGCTGGTTTATAATCAGGCATGACCAAGCGTGACAATCCTCATTACAATGAGGTCCATGTCAGCAGTGGATTTCACAAGCAAAAAAAAAGAAAAATTAAGGGAAACTATAAACATATCTTATTTCATCTTGACTTACGTTATGCGTACACATTTAATTAATCTTTGCAGAAAGATAATAGAATTAAAGCCAACATTTTTATAACATAACATAAACACTCACGCCTGTCACCCAGAGGGTAGGCAGAGACTGACTTCCACTAACGATCCTGGCACCTCTCTCGCCTCCTTTACATCCATATATCTACGCATACGCTCGTCAGTTAAGGGTACTCCTAATCTGGCCCATTTTCAATATATCGCCAATTTGGTCGATAAACCTTCGTCTAGTCCCTTTCCGACTCTGCCGTTCACTTCACAGCATAAATTTGCTTTGTCACTCTTTCTTCGTTCATTCTTTCTACATGACCAAACCACCGAAATAAATAAACCATACAAATTGTTTATTTAACCAAACAAATAAGAGACAACACTAGAAAACCTTTTTGACAAGCATAAATCGTATCTCTTTGATAGGTATTACTATAAAAAGCTAACCTTTGTTTCGGTCGTTGTACAAACTTAATCTTCACCCTATTTCACCCTTCAATCCCAGGATCTTAAGAAACGTTGACCTTAATTTGATTTATGGCCCCGTTCTTCGTAAATTTTGTCCATACTTGTTACTTTAACAGCTGTGTACAAAGATAACGAAAGCGGGGCCTTAGCGTCTAACAAGATGAATATGATTTTATTAAATACTAGCTGATACCCGCTCGCTTCGCTGGGCGCACGATAATATTTTAGTGTGGAATCTATTAAGTTTTTTTGATGGGACTATCGTAAAATCCGTTCTTAGTGACATTGCGAAATGAGTAACTATACAAATTTCAAGTCAATCAGATTGTATAGTTTTAGATATCTCGTGATGAGTCAGTCAGTCAGTGGTATTTTTAAATAATATATATATAAGATTTTATATAACATACAGATGTTAGAAAATGTAGGTACAATGTATTAAACGAAAAAAATGTATTAATGGTGAAACTTGTGTCCGATTTGTATCATCGGATTGACGATAAGCTAATTTTTTAGAGTTCGTTGCGATTAGAATAGCGACAAGTTCCACAACCTCAAAAGACAAAGTAGTCAAAATCAAAATTTATACAGTCAACATTTTTAACTATTTTGGCGCTGCTTCCCATCGCCAGTGTGAGTCTTTACACCTGGTATTAATGTAATATAATAACAGCATCTGTCAGAAGCCACATGATCTTCCGGGCATTTCCTAAGTATCCTTCTACATGTTTACATGTTCATGCAAACATGATTCTAGATGATGTTTTTTGGTGGTGGCGACTCCACTAAAGAGATCCACTAAAGGGTGGACTTATCAATATATTACGTAAGGTTCCTTATGTAACCTTATATCACCGGGATGTAAGGGTCAATTATGTCCCTTACGCCTTATATCACCACATATAATAGTAAATTAAATAAATAATTAAAATATAAAACATTGTGATCAACATATACATGTGGAATGAGCAGGTATTGTATAAGGCAGGGTACATGTAAACATGATTGTCTTAAACGTCAAAAGCTCAGAAGCTGCTGGCCCTAGCTAAAAGACTCTGCAAAATCCTTCAAATGCGTCCTACCAAAAGATGCTAGAAGATATGCTAGAGCTTAAGATCCCGCCTCCTGACAGAGTGTCAGCAGCTTATTTTAATTCTTCAGCATGTCACCAGACGAACTAGAAAGCACACTGCTGGCAGAAAAGTTAGGACAGACTACTATCCAAATAGAGTCATCAAGTAACTCATGTCACCAGTATGTTACTGCAGCAAGCAGTACATCCCGGCGACAAGGCACAGCCAGAGCTCTCCTATTCTTTGCAGTCGCGTGGTGGTCACGATCCTTAGGATTGAGAATGTAACTAGAATAGATAGTGAGTGTAATTAAAGTATGTCGGTTAAATATGAAGACACAACGGAACTTGCTTTTTATAATTTTAACGTTTGATCCTAGTACTAACAATATGAATACCTTCTTTCTTAATTAATATTTTCCTCTATTTATGTACATACATATATAACGTTTCCATAAATACATTTTGAATCTACAATTAATATATTTCTTTAAACATTTCTGACTTTTGAGACTCTTCACAATTCTTTGATTTAATATCAGTGCTAATAAAATATAAAAAGCAGTAGTAAGGGTATGTATAGGGAAGAGATATCCCTTTTGCCATCATGACAATTTTTAAATGAATAAACTCGTATTTTTCCCAGTCACTTATTATCGTAAAATTTGTTAAGCTAATGATCCAATAATTATGTTTTCTCTAAAACAGATTTAACAAGGGCAACAGTGTCTACTTAAATTGAATCTCAGACAACGTTTTACTTGATTTGCTGTGACTCTATTAAATAAATCCAGGAAAGCGAGATATTCTACGCACGGATTTAAAAAAAAAACCATTATCATCATCATCATCACTAAAGTCTATCAAAAGTCCACTGCTGAATATAGATTGTCTCATAGATCTAGAAATATTCTTCCTATTCGCCATAGTTGCCACGCTTGGCAGGCGGGTTTGCAACTGCAGTTTTTTTATTATTTTGCGGTGTTATCAGAATGTCCGTTTCCCAAGCAGCATACAAGCAGTATTTGAGCTGTATTGAAGTTCGTTTTTACACTAGAGGCTGTATTTTCTGGCTGTATAAAAGCTGTATAAGCGCTTATACAGTTCTTATAAGTAAAAAATTGGCACAAATTATGCAGCGTTATGCGTTAGTAGCGCTGTACAGTAGCTGTACAAGCATAAAAGAAGCTGTATAACTGCTGTATTACAGCTGTTATTTGATGTACAAGGAAACTATTACACTACAGGTATTCTAAATTGGTTTTTGAATGGGATTACAAATGAATATGAAATAAAAAGAAATTGAATGATGACGACATTTAATGTACATAATATTTAACATATTAATGTTATATTCGAATTCTAGGTGAGTTTTGACAATGATAATTGGTGAATTGGACGTGCAAAATTAGATATACGGTAAACTTTTATATGTTTTCTAATGAAAAATTGCCGCGCCAGCAAAATAACAAAATAATACAAGGACAAAATACTCAAAACGGTAATTTAATATCGGTTGTATAGGTTAGAATTAAAAAAAAATGGATATCATGGCACATTGGGGCACAGTGATCATTAGTCAAATTGAAATAATGGTATAGGCTAAGACTGATGTCTAATATTTCTAAATTTATATTTATAATTTTCTTTTTATGGGTCTTAAAATGGCGACAATTTACTAAACAGCCGAAACGCTATTTCGAGGGTCTTATAGTCTTAGTAGCTGTACTATGGATTATATAATGCAGTCATTGGTTTTAACCAGTTCTATAATAGGATATTTTTATTATTTACGCTGTATAGCAGTTTTTTCAACATAACATATAACTCTCTTTAGATATACGTATAAAAGATGAAAAATCTTGTCTTAGGAACAGTGTTGGATAAATTTAATTTAGATTTAACATGGTCTTTTTACTACACCAAATCTTTTTCTTTTTTTCCACATATTGATAACAAATTAATTTTGTTCACTAGCACAATATAAACACGCACCGCATGCAAAATGGCGATATTCTGTCACTTATACAGATTTAAGTTGTACTATGGATGTTATTTTTTTTTTTTTTAGTTTTATATCACTCTCATAGACAGAAGTCATAAAACTACTGTATTTACAAAAGTGTACAATGACACCATAATAATAAGTTTTAGAAGAGAGATTTTGCATACATCATTGTCCAGAAATAAGATTTTAGTGATACTATAATAAAACTTAGAGTTGTATAAGCAAGGGACAGCATGCAAAAAACAGCTTCATTACAACTTTAATGATAAAATCAGATTGAAGTGTTACATAATACTTAAAGTTGTATACTAGAGATTTCATATTCTGATTAAGAACCCTAAGCTTACTTAGATCCCATTATACAGACTTTATACAGCTTGAGTTGTGTAATAACTCATAAACCACTCTTATAAGGATATAACCCCTTTTCATCACTCTTATACGCTTTTAAAAGAACTCTAAGTTCTATGTGGGCTGGTGATGTTCATAACGCTTGTATGTTGCTTGGGGTTAGTCCGATCCGAATATCTGCCCGGTTTTCTTTACCGTTACAGCCTCTCAGAATTCCAACGCTAACCATAAGCTACCGCCGTAGATTGTTTCATAAAGGGATTTATTTGCAATAGTTGCCACGCTTGGCAGGAGGGTTGGCAGCAGCATTTTTTAATCTTTTTATGGTTGCCTTTACGAGACCCACGGGATGATATGGAGTAGTGGATATTATTACACCGCGACTACACGGTTAAGGGTTATATTAAAACATATCTATTTTCTGTCAACAAGCCATACATATCCACAAGGTTTAGTGCCTCATTACAAACGTCCGATTCAATAAATTTGCCGTAATGTCCCATCAAATCGGTAATCAAACGTAATACGTACGTAATTAACGCAGTGCATGGTTTAGGTTTCAGATAATATCGTGGATTTATTTCGGAATTATTTATTTACTTTTAATTAATTTTCCAATTTTAATAGAACAAGGGTGACAAACGAGCACACAGCATACCTGATGGTAAGTAAAGCTGGGCCCATAGATATCTATTTATCCTCGATTACAAATCAAATGTAGAAAGTTTCACCCTGAATATTATTAATGTAATGTGATCAAAATAATGTAAACAAAAGATAGTCCACGGGTGGTTAAAATGAAAAAGTCCCACGGATGTGTAAAAATTCGCCTTACGGCACTCCTCACTGCGTATAGAACTGTATGTTTTCCCTTCTCTGACAATATAATTATAAATGACTTCAACCAGCTGCCCACAGTGACCACGCAGGCACAAATCTTATGCTAAATAACATAGGTATTACTATTTCTGGTCAGGTATGTCAAACGACGAAATGTAGGAGTTGTCAAATAGAAAAGTTCTCAAATAGGAATACAAGAGAACCTTTAACAATGACGTCTACAGTTGATTCAGCCTTTAGTAGGATAAGTTTAGATATAATGGGCCCTCTAGATATAGACAATTATAATAATAAGTAGATAAATAAATAACTCTCCAATGCGACCTAAGCAAATTCGTGAAAGCGTATCCTTTACCGCGGAATGACGCTGAAACGGTTGCTAAGCCTTTAGCTAATAATTTCATTTTCCGCTATGGCATACCTAAACAAATTTCAAGTGATAAAGAAACAGAATTTACGTCTTCAATCATGAGCGAAATTTGTAATTTATTAGGTATTGAAAAGATACACTCAAATGCGACCACCACGAGACAATAGGTGGCATAGAAAACACGCACAAAAATATGGCTGCTTATCTAGAATCCAATGTGAACATAAAAAGTCCGATTTGAGCGAATAGGTCCATACTGGTGTTTTTCATTTAACACTAGAGTACATTCAGACCAAGTATACTCCGTATGAATTGGTATTGAAAAATTTGGAACATACAAGTAACTTGTCAAAGTCTCTCGATCCTTTATAACTTCGTCAATTGTCCAAAATAAATGGGTACCGTATGCAAATAGCACATTTAAATGCTTAACAAAATTTACTAAAAAGTAAAGAAATAAGAAAGTTAAAATATGATAAAAATGTACTTCATGTAGTTATAGTTTTGACGATTTAGTATTAAATAAGAATAGAACAAAGTATAAAGCTCGATTGTGTTTACGAAGGTCCTTATAAAATAATGGAAGAAATGTCAACAAATGTTAAAATAATGAAAACTAATAAAGAGAAATTAATACACAAAAACTACATCAAATTATTCCGTTGTTAAATTAAATAATATAACTTTTCATTAAACATCATGTCTTGTGTATACGGACTATGAAAAAGCCTTTGATTCCGTCGAAATTTGGGCAGTGCTGCACAATACCTTCAGCTGTGCCAAGTTGACTGTCGGTATATCGAAGTGCTGAAGTGTTTGTACAGTAGGGTTACGATGGCTATCCGAGTACGGAACCAGAGTACGAAACCTACCCAACTGCAGAGAGGTGTAAGACAGGGTGACGTTATATCCCAGAAACTCTTCACAGCTGTATTGGAAGACGTTTTGAAACTACTGGACTGGAAAGGACACGGTATTAACATCAATGGCGAGTACTTCACTCAGTTTCGACTTGCCGACGATATAGTCCTTATGGCAGAATTGGTAGTTAAGTAAAACTTCAACCGAGAGGTCAATCGACGGATTCAACACGGCCGGGCAGCGTTTGGGAAATTACGACACATCTTCTCGTCAGGTATACCTTAAAACTTGAAAACGAGATTGGCCAGCAGTGCGTGTTTCCAGTGATGACCTATGGATCTGAGACGTGGTCCTTCACAGCTGGCCGTATGAGGTCACTCAGCAAGCTATGGAGAGGGCTATGGTCGGGGTTTCTCTGCGTGATAATATTAGAAATGAGGATATCCGCGGTAGAACCAGAGTGACTGACATAACCCAACGGATTAGTAAGCTGAATTGGCAATAGACAGGCCATTTAACTGAAGGGCCGGCCATAGAACCTGGGGAAAAGTGTTCTCGGTGGCGGCCTCTGGTAGGGCAACCACCCACTAGATGGAGTAACTTGGTAAGATATGCAGGAGTCGATGGGTGCAGTTGGCTGCATCCATCCGGCAGGACCGTGCTTTGTGGTGCACCGTGTGGTGGCGTAAAATTCCACCCATATCATCCCGTGCGTGTCGTAGGAGGCGACAAAGGAAACAAACCAGGAGATGGGTGGCAGCGTCTTCCAATAACGACTAAAAACTTTATACTTTGAAAATCACAAGTCTCAAGTGATTAAATCATATCTGATTATGAAAACTGAACATAAATATATTAAGTTGAACAATAGAGGTTAAATAAATCATCCATTCATTGATCATTTTAAACGCCAACAGTATACAAAAAATGTCATGGGGATGACCTTGAAGGAAAGACCCAAAGGGTAAGTGACGTTTCTTTTGACACTGCTGTCCGTCGCTAGTCTAGATTTTTTTGCGCCTGGCTTAAACGTGGCGGTATACTGCCATCTTTCGGAAGCCGTATAATTCTTAAGAATTTCTCATAGTTCCTTCCTAAGTTACGAAATGGGGTGATGGATTCCTTTACACCACCACCACATGGCAAAATGGCCACCAAAGACAATCATCCATTGATTACAACCTATCAAAACTCACAGTTCAACATAGGCCTCATCATAGGAAATCTATATATGTATATCATTAGGGATATTATTCATTGTTGCTACGCATGTTTCCAGGTTGCCAACCGCAGGTTTTTATTTCCTTGTTGTTTTGGAAGACAGTGCTGACCCCATTTTGTTTCCCTCGGCCTATTTCGACACCACCACTATACGGTATACATATCTCGTTTTTGAACGGCGTAGAATGAGCATGAGCTAGTAAATAATAATTTCGTAGATTTACGCGAACACTGCACATTAAATAATACAATTTAGCGGATTTTATCGCGTTTAATTTTACTTATTTTTAATTTTGTCGTTTTGGGTGCTTTGCACCATGGTCCTGAGTCTAGGGTTTTCGACGCTCCGGAATTAAAATAAAATAGTTTATTTATTTAGTGACGAAGATGATAAAGCTACCACTTTACCTATACAAAAGCTTACCATATAATACATCCAATTTTGATAAAAATCGACGGGTTTTATTTAATATCATCCATCACTCAAAATGATATTTAGGTAAAAGCTAGTTAGCGGTAAGTAACGTATACAGGACCTTTTATTTTATTAAGCACAGAAGATATTACATTTAGGAAATTTTCCATTAATTTCTAATGTAAGCTAATGAACATCCAATATACGTCTTTGTATGCCGTTAACCTTTTAGGCAACGAAATTCCTGACATAAACGGTAAATTTATGTACCATTTACACTGTGCAAGTTTCTTCTATCAAAAAAAAAAACTTTAAAAAAGTAAAAGCTGACTTCAAAGAACTAAAGACATTAAAATAATTTCACATTCTGAAGTCGTGGCACTAATTCTTCTATAAACTATGTTTTAACACCGACTTTAAAATGTGAAATTATTTCATTCTATTAAGTTCTTGTTATTGCTCCTCCAGAGCAAGAATATTACACATTGTTTAGACGGTGAATGTTAATTATTGGTTTAACTTTTTGATATGCAACAGTCAAGAAACTCGTACTTGTGTTGTGTAAACGGGCTTTAGTACCATCCACGTGTAATAATTTTCTTGAATCTCTGACGCTGAGTAATGATGAAAAATTTCTATAAATAATGGTATGTAGAGTATATTTAGGAAAATAATTGATAATTGAAAATAAGTGATAATTTTTTGACAGATCCTCAAAAAATTGCTGAAGCTTTCAACAACCATTTTATTGAAACAAGAAATAATAATAACAGTAATCATTGCCAAAACACTAATAATCTCAAATACATAATAGCATGTATTTAGAAATTTATACTGCTGATGAAGCATTGAAATTAATACACACATTAAATAATACGAATTCAGAAGGTTTTGATGGCATTTCAACTGATTTTATTAAAAGTTGTTGCACGGTTTTAGGTAGAGTATTAACTTACCTAATAAATCTATCATTTGAAAGAGGTACTTATCCTAGTATCTTAAAATAGTCAGTTGTTAAGCCGATACATAAAAATGGTGACACTAACATTTTTAATAATTATAGGTCTATTAGTATAGTCTCATCATCATCAATATTACAGCCCATCACAAGTCCACTGCTGAACATAGGCCTCCCCCAAGGAATGCCACAAAGCACGGTCCTGAGCCACCTGCATCCATCGACTTCCTGCATGTCTTACAAGGTCGTCACTCCATCTAGTGGAACGCCCCACACTTCGTCCCGCCAGAACAGAGGCCGCCACTGAAACCTATTTTCCCATCGGTTATCAGTTCTTCGAGCTATGGCCGGCCCATTGCCACTTCAGCTTGCTAATCCGTTGGGCTATGTTGGTTACACTGACTCTACTGCGGATATCCTCATTCCTAAGTTTATCACGAAACCGCAAACATAGCCCTCTCCATAGCTCGCTGAGCGACCTTGAGCTTCGCCCGGCCAGTGAAGAACCACGTCTCAGTTCCATAGGTCATCACTGGCAACACTCACTGGTTGTACAGTCTAGTTTTCAAGTTTGAGGTATACCTGATGAGATGTGTCATAATTTCCCGAACGCTGCCCAGCCGAGTTGAATCCGTCGATTGACCTCTCGGTCGAGTTGGACTTACCTAGTCGGATTATTTGTCCCAGGCAAACATACTCGTCAACAACTTCGAGCTCAGTGCTCCCAACAACTACCGGCATAGGTGTGTCATGTACGTTATACATAATCTTCGTTTTGTCCATGTTAATCTTAAAACCTATCTGTTGGAGACAATATTAAAAATAAGACAAGTGATACCTCCGTTGAGTCCAAATCGCCCAATATCTTTGGCTACTGTAGTTGCAAAGGTGCAGGACGGTTTGCTTGACCAGCAACTCAACCAACACACAGCCCCTACATGAGGCTCAGTTAGGTTTCAGGCCGGAGCTTTCAACTGAAACTGCCATACTGCGACTCCAGCATACTTTTCAGCATTACATTACTCGAAAACGCCGGATTATGCGTGTTTTGCAACTGTCGAAGCATATGACCTGGTTTTGTACAACGTTTTATACAACGTACAACGTTGGGATAAGCTTAATTTTTTATTTAGGATAAGGGCGACAAACGACACACAGTCCACCTGATGGTAAGTGGTTCCTGCGGCCCACAGACATCTACATCTATCCTTGATTACGAATCAAAATGCAGATGCGTTGTCACCCGTGAGACTAAGATGGAATGCCTCGTTTCCAGTAAAAAAGGGTCTCCGTTTCTCTATACTCACCATACGATACACAGCAGCGTAAATCTGCTATCCTTCCTTCCCCGGTCGAGCCGACCCATTCGTGCTAAAATTATACTATTACTATAGCTGCAGCATGGCTCTACGTTAAGGTGAAACTAGCTGCACCGATTAACCTTTTTTTACTTATTATAAGCCACAATCCCACCTGATGGTAAGTGGTGAAGCAGCCTTAGATGGTAAATCGCACTGTCTTAGCGTAACAAAAGCCTATTCACTCTTGCCTTGTAGACGCCCCGATTGTATTCGTGTGGAAAGATATACGCCGGCAAATTATTCCACTCCTTGGCTGTACATGTGCCTACATTATGTTTAATCAATATTTAAGCAGTATCAATCTGTATCATAATAATAAACACACGTATCAGGCTCCTGAAGTTTTATTGATACTCTCCGATTAGTACGCAACCAAACGTGTACATGTACAGTGGTGACCCCGACGTGATCTCAAGTTACGCGAACACGTTCGAGAATCAAAGTGCGTTTCACTAACACAACAAAGAAGAACCACAATGACTTCGCAGCAAGACGGCCAAAATAAAGCAAGTACTAGCGGGTCAGCAGAAGTAGCAGTTGTGTTTCCTCGAGAATACCCGAATTTTGGGCCGATCAGCCGCGGCTCTGGTTCATCCAGTGCGAAGCTGTCCTTGCACCGCAGATGAGCGATGAAGCGAGAT
This sequence comes from Parnassius orleans, assembly GCA_029286625.1. Lineage (NCBI taxonomy): Eukaryota > Metazoa > Arthropoda > Insecta > Lepidoptera > Papilionidae > Parnassius > Parnassius orleans. The sequence goes on along the minus strand of JAGSMP010001560.1, from coordinate 24,413 downwards.
ACAACATGGTAGTCACTAAATTGGGGAAGGATGTAATCCAGCAAGTCAGGACATTCTTATCAAGCCGCCCGAGGAAGAAGGAAATTCGATACTTTGAAAGAGCGATTGTTAAGGTCTACAGAAGAGTCCGAGATTCGACAGTTTCAAAACTTTTGAGTGAGATGGAGTTGGGAGATCAAAACCCTCTCAACTCCTTAGGCGGATGAATTGGCTCGAGAAAAGATACCCGACAGAAACACTTCGGATAATGTGGCAAGGTCATCTGCCGGCGTCTGTGAGAAGTGTATTAGCAGTGTGTGGTAAAAGACCTGGAGCATTTATCAGCAATCGCGGACAAGGTTGTGGAGACTGCGCGACCCTTACAAGTGACAGAAGTGCAAGCTACACAAAGTAGTACGAACACAGAGACTGCGTTAATTCTGGGAGATTGCCAAATTAAGTCTAAAATTAGGGATTGGAGAGAGATGAACATCGTGATTATCTAGAAATAATTATCAATATATTATTATTAATTATAAAACATTGGACTTAGACCTTAAGTTACGACGACCATTGCGTTGGTCATTTGTGGGCAGCAGACGTCAACAGCCAATACTCGGTGCTGATTTCTTGGCCCATTATAAACTATTAGTGGATGTGAACAATAAAAAACTTATCGACTCAGTGACTAGTTTAAAAACTATTGCGTCTGTGACTGTGCAAAATGAACCGTCCGTGAGAACAATTGACTGTATGAATGAATATAGCGATATATTAGGCGAATTTCCCAACGTAACGAAGCCAATGTGTTTAAAGGCTTCCTTGTCACTCAGTGGTACATCGTATAGAGACTTCAGGCCCGCTGTATTCGCACGTCCAAGGCCTTTACCACCCGATAAATACTATAAGGTTAAAGCTGAGTTCAACGCATGCAAGAGATGGGAATATGTAGACCTCTAAGAGCAACTGGGCGAGTCCTCTTCATGTCGTTACGAAAAGAACGGCGAGCTAAGACCGTGCGGCGATTATCGAGCATTGAACGCGATCAGCAAGCCGGATCGATATCCGATACCGCGCATCCAAGATTGTAGTTATTGCGGGAAAAGTATATTTACGAAAATTGATATTCAACGGGCCTACCATAACATTCCTATACATAAGGACGACATTCCGAAGACAGCTATAACAACGCCATTCGGTTTGTTTGAATTTTTACGCCTTGGTTTCGGGTTCCGTACGGCGGCGCAAACATTTCAACGTTTTATGCAGAGACGGTGTTACGGTCTTAACTTTGTATTTATATATATTGACGACGTTATTATAGCGTCATCAACGAAAAATGAGCATAGGCAACACATAAGAAAGTATTATTACAGAGATTGGATAAATATGGTATTACAATAAATTTAGCAAAGTGCGAATTTGGCAAGACTGAAATAGATTTTTGGGATTCCGGATGTCAAGGGAAGGCATGAAGCCATTGGACGATCAAGTCAAGGTCATTTCTGAATATCAAGGCCAAAGACAGTGGAAGAACTTCGTCGTTTTCTCGGAATGATCAACTTTTATGAAGACATTTACCGAAGGCCGCCGGAATCAAAGCCAAATTAAACGTATTTCTCCATAATTGTAAAGAAAGAAGACAAGAGTTCGATTCCATGGACGGATGAAAGTATTGAGGCGTTTGAACAGTGTAAACAAAGCCTTAAAAGCGCAGTTACACGTCATTCCCGTCACCGGATGCACTGATTGCTCATGACGGACTGCTCCAGCACATGTGCAGGTGCTGTGTTGCAGCAAAGAAGGCCAGGCATGGAAACCATTAGGATTTTTTCATCGAAATTGGGTGAGACACAACAACGTTACTCAACGTATGATAGAGAGTTGTTGGCTATTTATATTGCTATAAGCATTTTCGACCTTTATTGAAGGCAGACCTCTTATAGTATACACGATCACAAACCAATAGTTTACTCGTTACGTAAAAACACAGTTAGTAAAAATGACACACCACGCAGAATACGGCAACTTGACTTCCATAATGCAATTTTGCAGAAATAAGGCATATTTCAGGCTTGGAAAATACTGTTGCTGACTGTTTATCAAGAATATCAGAAATTGACATGCCATCACCGCTGATTATGAAAAGTTAGCCGAAGCACAGAATAATGATTTTGAGCTGCATAGTCTAATGAAATCAAAGTCGTTATCTTTTAAGAAAATATTAGTACCAAATTGTAACAAAGCAATTCATTGCGATGTGTCGTTGAACAAAACGTCCATATTTGCCTAAAGAATTTCGCGTATCAGCTTTCAACGCGGTACGCGGAATTAGTCACCGGCACGCGTGCAACGAGAAAAATGATGCAAGATAGATATATATGGCATGGCATGAACAAAGACGTGACTGAATGGGTCAAAGGTTGTGTAGGCTGCCAAAATCAAAAATACAAAGACATACGATGTCACCCATGGACATTTTGTAAATAGCGACCGATTTGATCATCTACACAATGGATATAGTGGGACCACTTACATATTGTCAAGGCCATCGATATGTTGTGACAATGGTGGATAGGAAAACTGGATGGCCGGAAACCTGCAGTCAAGGATATCACAGCCGAGACAGTAGCGGATATCATGTACTCTGGGTGGATATCACGATTCGGATGTCCTTTAAATTTAACTACAGATCAGGCTCTACTTTCTTATCGCACTTGTTTAGGCACTTAGCCAAGAGGATGGGTATCAGAAAATTTAGAACAACGGCTTCACCCCAGTCGAATGGCATCGTGGAGATGGCATCGATCCTTGAAACTGCGCTTATGTGCAGAGCAACACTGACCAATGGGTTTCAGGTTACCAACAGTCTTATTAGGATTAAGAGCATGTCTGAGAGACGATACGCAAACCAGCGCTGCAGAGATGGTATTAGGAGAAGCACTACGATTGCCTGGAATTTTTGCAGCCGCTAAGGCTAGAAACCTCCGACAATATTTTGTTTGTGCAAGAGCTGCGTGAAAAAATATCATTTGGCTTCGTTCAAGAAAAGAGTTACATCAAGGAAAATTTTCCTACACCCTGACTTAAGACTGCACACATGTATTTGTACGGGTTGACAAGGTGTCCAAACCACTTACTCAACCATACATGGGTCCCTAAAAGTAATTAACAAGAAAAGATTTTTAAAATTATGCAATCGGATACGCCGAAAGTTGTAAGCATCGATCGGCTAAAGCCAGCGTATACGATCATATCACAAGAATGCACAGATGCTCCTAATAAAGAACTCCGAACATAAAGCAGTAATAGCAAGGTGTCGAGATTCGGACGAGTAATTAAACCTGTTGTTCGTTTCGCTGTGTAAATACGTGTGTGTGACAGTCAATTAACTGCTAAGATGGGTACACATCAGGCAAAAAGTTGAAGAGGTGATCATCGCGCAGAACGGCGCCGGGCTAAGCGCCGCCACGGCGCAGGCGAAAACTCACTTACCGGTGCATGTGCGGCAGGAACATACCTCATATAATATACATGCATCCTGTGGCCATACGCCTGTACCAGTGTGGCGCTACTGTAAGACGGGTACGCCAGGTACCTGCGGCGGGAGCTGATGGAGCTGCCGCGGCTGGAGCTGCGCACGGGCGGCAGGGGAGCCGGGCTGCGACAGCCGCCCAGCACGTTATAGTGTAGTGATAAAGTGATAGTGTGGTAAAAGTAAAAAGAATAGTGCGTCCTACGGCATTATAGATAGTAATATTTTCATGTAACTATTTTTTTCTACATTTTATTTTTATAAAGGGATAGAATAAATACATTTAATTTTATAGCATATAGCTATTATTTTTTTTTTATAAGGGGGTGTACTGTGCCTACATTATGTTTAATCAATATTTAGCAGTATCAATCTGTGTATCATAATAAACACACGTATATCAGGCTCCTGATTTTATTGATACTCTCGATTAGTACGCAACAAACGTGTACATGTACATACGCATTACCAAAGACAAGCAAATCGTTTGGTTCTAATGTATGGAATATCGGCAACAAAGGTGAAGACCCGCCGACCGCCTTGTTGATTGTCCGATGGTGGAATGGAGAGGAGGTATTAAGTGTAATGTAATTCTACGCACTCACCGAAATGCATTCTATTGAATACCGAGAGACTGGATACTCTGCGCCGTGCTCAGGGGCTGACAAGATTGGTTTCAACCAAATCTAGGTCACCAATAAGCCTCTTAGTACGTCTCTCCACTGGGTCCAACGCAGCCGGGCATTTGCAGCACCAGCCCATATGTGACAGCAGTAATCCATGCACGACCGGACTTGCGCTTTGTATAAGGTAAAGCTGCGCTGTGAAGTACCGCCGCACTTACAAGAGACACACCTTTTCAAATATTGGTATCTGGCCAAACCAACGCTGTGAAGTGGGCTGGCTCATATTCGTCGAGGTACAGCTGCGTGTACAGGGTGAGGCAGGGCTGCCTTAGCTCCTCAACTCCTCAGCCTGGCAACAACGGTCTGATCGTTGAGCTCAGTGATGCCAGGTCGGCTGCTCAATTAATGGTCATTTGGTTCAATTAATGGACTTGGTTTTGCTAAACTCATCGATCATAGACATGGGTGTATGGAAATGTCTCAAAAGGCTCATGGTCTCAGATAAATTAAAAAAAAGAAGAGCTACACTCGTTTTAAGGCTGGAAATAAAAACCCTAAGTCTGTTCCTCATGTTAGACTTGAAGGAGTTACACTGAGTAGAGTCACCAAGTTCACCAAGTTGAGATAATATCTGGGACACTGGGTGACTGAGGATTTCTCTGACGATTTAGATGTTGATCGGGAACTTAGAGCGTTGACAGTAGGTGTAATACACGCTTGCCCCAGGTGTGCTGAGCTTGAGAAGTTAAGATAACATTATTCAAAGCTTACTGTCAGACATTCTACACCTGCAACCTGTGGACGAAGTGTACTTGCCGAACTCTCAATGCGCTAAGTATTCAATACAACAATGGATTAAGGATGGTGTTGGAACTGCCACGCTTTTGCATCACGTATGTTTGCCGAGGCACGCGTGGACAGGTTTGCAATAATATTACGCAAAGAATAGCCTCCTTGATGCGTCGTGTGCGATACAGCACCAACTAGCTTCATATATGACAAGATTGCCTGTGATGAGGCACTGGAACACAGTACATATGGGTTCCAGGCCCAGTATGTTTACTAATAAATAATACTTTCGGTATTGTATAATAATTTTTGTATTCTGTTGATTTACTAACTCCTAGTTTTAAGTGTACTAACAAAATAGGTATATTTATCTAAATAAATGAATAAATAATAATAATAAAAGAAAGTACGCTTGATGGATTGGCACATAATACAAAATTGTGTAATTAAGTGAGAGCGGCGTCATTAGCATTGGTTGCCCGGAACTGTGGTTGGTTAGTACAACAAGTAAACTAAGCTGAAATAAGTGGCGCATACCTCCAACAAAGCTTGCCAGGAATTACCTCAGTAATTAAAAACAAAAATACAAATGTAACTTTATCTTGACACAAGTAATTCTAAGAAAAATGCATGTATTTCATAAAATAAATTTACACAGGTACATCTCATACAAGCTTTTAAATTTTATTTAAAAAAAAACGCTGTAATGTTTATAAATAATGTTTATAAACGTTTATAAATTCATGAGTTTTAAGGTTTTGTTTAAGTTTATTTTCTTCTTTTAGAGAGCATTTAAATAGAAATTGTTTGTTAAAATGTTTTTTACCATATGAAATGACTTCCAATATAGCACCTACTTATGGTCCAAAAATATTTAAATTTTATTTACAAATAAAATATTTCCAATTTAGTCTGCATGTCTTCTGATATAATATCACTATCTTTGTATTGTCCAACTAACTATCTAGTACCCAGCCACCGGATGGTCCGTGGAAACTGGTTTATAATCAGGCATGACCAAGCGTGACGCAAATCCTCATTACAATGAGGTCCATGTCCAGAGTGGGTTTGCAAAAAAAAAAAGAAAAATTAGGGGCCTATTTATTTGACACGTTATGTTATGTTTTAATTAATCTTTGCAAGAAAGATAATAGAATTAAAGCCAACATTTTATAACATAACATAAACACTCACGCCTGTCACCCAGAGGGTAGGCAGAGACTACGGACTTCCACTGGCACGATCCTGGCACACCTCTCTCGCCTCCTTTACATCCATATATCTACATACACGCTCGTCGGTTAAGGTACTCCTAATCTGGCCCATTTTCAATATATCGCCAATTTGGTTGATAAAACTTCGTCTGAGGCGTCTTTCCGACTCTGCCGTTCACTTCACAGCATAAATTTGCTTTGTCACTCTTTCTTCGTTCATTCTTTCTACATGACCAACCACCGAAATAAATAAACCATACAAATTGTTTATTTAACCAAACAAATAAGAGACAACACTAGAAAACCTTTTGGACAAGCATAAATCGTATCTCTTTGAGATAGGTATTACTGTATAAAAGCTAACCTTTGTTCGGTCGTTGTACAAACTTAATCTTCCACCCTATTTCACCCTTCAATCCCAGAGGATCTTAAGAAACGTTGACCTTAATTTGATTTATGGCCCCGTTCTTCGTAAATTTTGTCCATACTTGTTACTTTAACAGCTGTGTAAAGATAACGAAAGCGGGGCAGCATAACAAGATGAATATGGTTTTATTAAATACTAGCTGATACCCGCTCGCTTCTCTGGGCGCCGATAATATTTTGGTACGGAACCTATTAATTTTTTGATGGGACTATCGTAAAATCCGTTCTTAGTGACATTGCGAAATGGTAACTATACTAAATTTCAGAGTCAATCAGATTGTATAGTTTTAGATATCTCGTGATAGGTCAGTCTGGTATTTTATATAATATATAATATAAGATTTTATGTAACATACAGATGTTAGAAAAATGTAGGTACAATGTATTAAACGAAAATGTATTAATAGTGAAACTTGTGTCCGATTTGTATCACCAGTTGACGATAAGCTAATTTTTAGAGTTCGTTGCGATTAGCATAGCGACAAGTTCCACAACCTCAAAAGACAAGTAGTCAAAATCAAAATTTATACAGTCAACATTTTTAACTATTTTGGCGCTGCTTCCATCGCCATGTGAGTCTTTTACTGGTATTAATGTAATATAATAACCCCAGCATCTGTCAGAAGCCACATGATCTTCCGGGCATTTCCTAAGTATCCTTCTACATGTTTACATGTTCAAACATGATTCTAGATGATGTTTTTTGGTGGTGGCGACTCCACTAAAGAGATCCACTAAAGGGTGGACTTATCAATATATTACGTAAAGGTTCCTATGTAACCTTATATCACCAGGATGTAAGGGTCAATTATGTCCCTTACGCCTTATATCACACATATAATAGTAAAATTAAATAAATAATTAAAATATAAAAACATTGTGATCAACATATACATGGAATGAGCAGGTATTGTATAAGCGGGGTACAGTAAACATGATTGTCTTAAACGTCCAGAAGCTCAGGCTGCTGGCTAGCTTCAAAGACTCTGCAAAATCCTTCAAATGCGTCAATACCAAAGATGCTAGAAGATATGCTAGAGCTTAAAGATCCCGCCTCCTGACAGAGTGTCAGCAGCATTTTAATTCTTCAGCATGTCACCAGACGAACTAGAAAGGCACATGGCAGAAAAGTTAGAGACAGACTACTATCCAAATAGAGTCATCAAGTAACTCATGTCACCAGTATGTTGCACCGCAAAGCAGTACTCCGGGCGACGAGGCACAGGCAAGCTCTCCTATTATTCTTTGCAGTCGCGTGGTGGTCACGATCCTTAGGATTGAGAAGTGCAACTAGAATAGATAGTGAGTGTAATTAAAAGTATGTCGGTTAAATGAGAAGACACAACGGAACTTGCTTTTTATAATTTTAACATTTGATCCTAGTACTAACAATATGAATACCTTCTTTCTTAATTAATATTTTCCTCTATTGTGTACATACATACATAAAGTTTCCATAAATACATTTTGAATATACAATTAATATATTTCTTTAAACATTTCTGACTTTTGAGACTCTTCACAATTCTTTGATTTAATATCAGTGCTAATAAAATATATAAAAAGCGGTAGTAAGGGTATGTATAGGGAAGAGATATCCCTTTTGCCATCATGACAATTTAAATGAATAAACTCGTATTTTCCCAGTCACGTATTATCGTAAAATTTGTTAAGCTAGATCCAATAATTATGTTTTCTCTGAAACAGATTTAACAAGAACAACAGTGTCTACTTAGGGGAATCTCAGACAACGTTTTACTTGATTTGCTGTGACTCTATTAAATAAATCCAGAAAGCGAGATATTCTACGCACGGATTAAAAAAAACCATTATCATCATCATAATCACTAAAGTCTATCAAAAGTCCTGCTGAACATGATTGTCTCATAGATCTAGAAATATTCTTCCTATTTGCCATAGTTGCCACGTTTGGCAGGCGGGTTTACAACTGCAGTTTTTATTATTATTTTGCGGTGTTATCAGAATGTCCGTTTCCCAAGCAGCATACAAGCAGTATTTGAGCTGTATTGAAGTTCGTTTTTACACTAGAGGCTGTATTTTCTGGCTGTATAAAAGCTGTATAAGCGCTTATACAGTTCTTATAAGTAAAAAAATGGCAGCTTTATGCGTTAGTAGCGCTGTACAGTAGCTGTACAAGCATAAAACTGTATAACTGCTGTATTACAGCTGTTATTTTTTGTGCAAGGAAACTATTACACTACAGATATTGTCTTATAAATTATAAAGACAAATATTGTCTTATAAATTATAAATTATAAAGACAAACGTTCTAAATTAGTTTTGAATGGGATTACAAATGAATATGAAATAAAAAGAAATTGAATGATGACGACATTTAATGTACATAATATTTAACATATTAATGTTATATTCGAATTCTAGGTGAGTTTTGACAATGATAATTGGTGAATTGGACGTGGAAATTAGATTTACGGTAAACTTTTATATGTTTTCTAACGAAAAAGTGCAGCACCAAAATAACTAAATAATACAAAGGACAAAAATACTCAAAACGGTAATTTAATATCGGTTGTATAGGTTAGAATTAAAAAAAAATGGATATCATGGCACATTGGGGCACAGTGATCATTAGTCAAATTGAAATAATGGTATAGGCTAAGACTGATGTCTAATATTTCTAAATTTATATTTATAATTTTCTTTTTATGGGTCTTAAAATGGCGACAATTTACTAAACAGCCGAAACGCTATTTCGAGGGTCTTATAGTCTTAGTAGCTGTACTATGGATTATATAATGCAGTCATTGGTTTTAACCAGTTCTATAATAGGATATTTTTATTATTTACGCTGTATAGCAGTTTTTTCAACATAACATATAACTCTCTTTAGATATACGTATAAAGATGAAAAATCTTGTCTTAGGAACAGTGTTGGATAAATTTAATTTAGATTTAACATGGTCTTTTTACTACACCAAATCTTTTTCTTTTTTTCCACATATTGATAACAAATTAATTTTGTTCACTAGCACAATATAAACACGCACCGCATGCAAAATAGCGATATTCTGTCACTTATACAGATTTAAGTTGTACTATAGCTGTTATTTTTTTTTAGTTTTATATCACTCATAGACAGAAGTCATAAAACTACTGTATTTACAAAAGTGTACAATGACACCATAAGAATAAGTTTTGAAGAGATTTTGCATACAACATTGTCGAAATAAGATTTTAGTGATACTATAATAAAAAACTTAGAGTTGTATAAGCAAGGGACAGCAAAAAAACAGCTTCATTACAACTTTAATGATAAAATCAGATTAGTGTTACATAATACTTAAAGTTGTATACTAGAGTTTCATATTCTGATTAAGAACCTAAACACTTAGATCCCATAATACAAACTTTATACAGCTTGGGTTGTATAATAACTCATAAACCACACTCTTATAAGGATATAACCCCTTTTCATCACTCTTATACGCTTTTAAAAGAACTCTAAGTTCTATGTGGGCTGGTGATGTTCATAACGCTTATATGTTGCTTGGGTTAGTCCGATCCAAAATATCTCTTGGTTTTCTTTACCGTTACAGCCTCTCAAATTCAACGCTAACCATAAACTACCGCCGTAGATTGTTTCATAAAGGCATTTATTTGCAATAGTTGCCACGCTTGGCAGGAGGGTTGGCAGCAGCATTTTTTTTATCTTTTGGTTATGTTGCCTTTTACGAGACCCACGGGATGATATGGAGTAGTGGATATTATTACACCGCGACTACACGGTTAAGGGTTATATTAAAACATATGTATTTTCTGTCAACAAGCCATACATATCCCACAAGTTTAGTGCCTCATTACAAACGTCCGATTCAATAAAATTTCCCGTAATGTCCCATCAAATCGGTAATCAAACGTAATACGTACGTAATTAGCATGATGCATGGCATTTTGAGTTTCAGATAATATCGGAATTTATTTCGGAGATTATTTATTTACTTTTAATTAATTTTCCAATTTTAATAGAACAAGGGTGACAAACGAGCACACAGCATACCTGATGGTGGTGGTAAAGCTGTGGCCCATAGATATCTACATTTATCCTCGATTACAAATCGAAATGTGAAGGATTTCACCCTGAATATTATTAATGTAATGTGATCAAAATAATGTAAACAAAAGATAGTCCACGGGTGGTTAAAATTGAAAAAGTCCCACGGATGTGTAAAATTCGCCTTACGCAGCACTCCTCGCACCGCGTATGAACTGTATGTTTTCCCTTCTCTGACAATATAATTATAAATGACTTCCCAGCTGCCCAGGTGACCACGCAGGCAAATCTTATGCTAAATAACATAGTATTACTATTTCTGGTCAGGTATGTCAAACGACGAAATGTAGGAGTTGTCAAATAGAAAAGTTCTCAAATAGGAATACAAGAGAAACTTTAACAATTACATCTACAGCTGATTCAGCCTTTAGTAGATAAGTTTAGATATAATGGGCCCTCTAGATATAGACAATTATAATAAGTAGATAAATAAATAACTCTCAATGCGACCTAAGCAAATTCGTGAAAGCGTATCCTTTACCGCGGAATGACGCTGAAACAGTTGCTAAACTTACAACTAATAATTTCATTTCCGCTATGGCATACCTAAACAAATTTCAAGTGATAAAGAAACAAATTTACGTCTTCAATCATGAGCAGAAATTGTAATTTATTAAATATTGAAAGATACACTCAAATGCGACCACCACGAGACAATAGGTGGCATAGAAAACACGCACAAAAATATGGCTGCTTATCTAGAATCCAATGTGAACATAAAAAGTCCGATTTGAGCGAATAGGTCCATACTGGTGTTTTTCATTTTACACTAGAGTACATTCGGAAACCAAGTATACTCCGTATGAATTGGTATTTGGAAAAATTTGGAACATACCAAGTAACTTGTCAAATTCTCTCGATCCTTTATACAACTTCGTCAATTGTCCAAAATAAATGGGTACCGTATGCAAATAACATTTAAATGCTTAACAAAATTTACTAAAAAGTAAAGAAATAAGAAAGTTAAAATATGATAAATGTACTTCATGTATTTATAGTTTTGACGATTTAGTATTAAATAAGAATGAAACAGGTAATAAGCTCGACTGTGTTTACGAAGGTCCTTATAAAATAATGGAAAGAAATGTCAACAAATGTTAAAATAATGAAAAATAATAAAGAGAAATTAATACACAAAAACTACATCAAATTATTCCGTTGTTAAATTAAATAATATAACTTTTCATTAAACATCATGTCTTGTGTATACGGACTATGAAAAAGCCTTTGATTCCGTCGAAATTTGGGCAGTGCTGCACAATACCTTCAGCTGTGCCAAGTTGACTGTCGGTATATCGAAGTGCTGATGTTTGTACACAGTAGGGTTACGATGGCTATCAGTACGGAACCAGAAGTACGAAACCTACCCAACTGCAGAGATGTAAGACAGGGTGACGTTACATCCCACAAACTCTTCACAGCTGTATTGGAAGACGTTTTGAAACTACTGGACTGGAAAGGACACGGTATTAACATCAATGGCGAGTACTTCACTCAGTTTCGACTTGCCGACGATATAGTCCTTATGGCAGAATTGGTAGTTAAGTAAAACTTCAACCGAGAGGTCAATCGACGGATTCAACACGGCCGGGCAGCGTTTGGGAAATTACGACACATCTTCTCGTCAGTTATGCCTCAAAACCTGAAAACGAGATTGTACAACAGTGCGTGTTTCCAGTGATGACTTATGGATCTGAGACGTGGTCCTTCACAGCTGGCCGTATGAGGTCACTCAGCAAGCTATGGAGAGGGCTATGGTCGGGGTTTCTCTGCGTGATAATATTAGAAATGAGGATATCCGCGGTAGAACCAGAGTGACTGACATAACCCAACGGATTAGTAAGCTGAATTGGCAATAGACAGGCCATATAACTGAAGGGCCGGCCATAGAACCTGGGGAAAAGTGTTCTCGGTGGCGGCCTCTGGTAGGGCAACCACCCACGGATGGAGGTGGATATGCAGGAAGTCGATGGGTGCAGTTGGCTGCATCCATCCAGCAGGTTCGTGCTTTGTGGTGCACCGTGTGGTGGCGGCGTAAAATTCCACCCATATCATCCCGTGCGTGTGTAGGAGGCGACAAAGGAAACAAACCAGGAGATGGGTGGCAGCGTCTTCCTAATAACGACTAAAAACTTTATACTTGAAAATCACAAGTCTCGTAGTTAAATCCATATCTGATTATGAAAACTGAACATAAATATATTAAGTTGAACAATAGAGGTTTAAATAAATCATCCATTCATTGATCATTTAAACGCCAACAGTATACAAAAAATGTCGTAGGAGATGACGAAGGAAAGACCCAAAGGGTAAGTGACGTTTCCTTACTTTTGACACTGCTGTCCGTCGCTAGTCTAGATTAACGTGGCGGTATACTGCCATCTTTCGGAAGCCGTATAATTCTTAGAATTTCTCATAGTTCCCTAAGTTACGAAATGGGGTGATGGTTCCTTTACACCACCACCACATGGAAAATACAAAAGATAATCATCCATTGATTACAACCTATCAAAACTCACAGTTTAACATTAGGCCTCATCATAGAAATCTATATATGTATATCATTGGGGATATTATTCATTGTTGCTACGCGGCTTTTCAGGTTGCCAACCGCAGGTTTTTATTTCCTTGTTGTTTTAGGAAGACAGTGCTGACCCCATTTTGTTTCCCTCGGCCTATTTCGACACCACCACTATACGGTATACCTATCTCGTTTTTGAACGGCGTAGAATGAGCATGAGCTAGTAAATAATAATTTCATTACGCCGAACACTGCACATTAAATAATACAATTTGCGGTTTTATCGCGTTTAATTTTACTTATTTTTAATTTTGTCGTTTTGGTGCTTTACAGCACCCATGGTCCGAGTCTCGAGGGGTTTCGACGCTCCGGAATTAAAAATAAAATAGTTTATTTATTTAGTGACGAAGATGATAAAAGCTACCACTTTACCTATACAAAAAGCTTACCATACTTAATACATCCAATTTTGATAAAAATCGACGGGTTTTATTTAATATCATCATCACTCAAAATGAATATTTAGTAAAAAGCTAGTTAGCAGTAGTAACGTATACAGGACCTTTTATTTTATTAAGCACAGAAGATATTAGATTTAGGAAATTTTCCATTAATTTCTAATGTAAGCTAATGAACATCAATATACGTCTTTGTATGCCGTTAACCTTTTAGGCAACGACATTCCACACATAAACGTTAAATTTATGTACCATTTACACTGTGCAAGTTTCTTCTATCGAAAAAAAACTTTAAAAAGTAAAGCTGACTTCAAAAACTAAAGACATTAAAATAATTTCACATTCTGAAGTCGTGACACTAATTCTTCTATAAACTATGTTTAACACCGACTTTAAAATGTGAAATTATTTCATTCTATTAAGTTCTTGTTATTGCTCCTCAGAGCAAGGTACACAATGTTTAGACGGTGAATGTTAATTATTGGTTTAACTTTTTGATATGCAACAGTCAAGAAACTCGTACTTGTGTTGTGTAAACGGGCTTTAGTACCATCCACGTGTAATAATTTTCTTGAATCTCTGACGCTGAGTAATGATGAAAAATTTCTATAAATAATGGTATGTAGAGTATATTTAGGAAAATAATTGACAATTGAAAATAAGTGATAATTTTTTGACAGATCCTCAAAAAATTGCTGAAGCTTTCAACAACCATTTTATTGAAACAAGAAATAATAATAACAGTAATCATTGCCAAAACACTAATAATCTCAGAGTACATAATAGCATGTATTTAGAAATTTATACTGCTGATGAAGCATTGAAATTAATACACACATTAAATAATACGAATTCAGAAGGTTTTGATGGCATTTCAACTGATTTTATTAAAAGTTGTTGCACGGTTTTAGGTAGAGTATTAACTTACCTAATAAATCTATCATTTGAAAGAGGTACTTATCCTAGTATCTTAAAATAGTCAGTTGTTAAGCCGATACATAAAAATGGTGACACTAACATTTTTAATAATTATAGGTCTATTAGTATAGTCTCATCATCATCAATATTACAGCCCATCACAAGTCCACTGCTGAACATAGGCCTCCCCCAAGGAATGCCACAAAGCACGGTCCTGAGCCACCTGCATCCATCGACTTCCTGCATGTCTTACAAGGTCGTCACTCCATCTAGTGGGGGAACGCCCCACACTTCGTCCGCCAGAACAGAGGCCGCCACTGAAACCTATTTTCCCCATCGGTTATCAGTTCTTCGAGCTATGGCCGGCCCATTGCCACTTCAGCTTGCTAATCCGTTGGGCTATGTTGGTTACACTGACTCTACTGCGGATATCCTCATTCCTAAGTTTATCACGAAACCGCAAACATAGCCCTCTCCATAGCTCGCTGAGCGACCTTGAGCTTCGCCCGGCCAGTGAAGAACCACGTCTCAGTTCCATAAGTCATCACTGGCAACACTCACTGGTTGTACAGTCTAGTTTTCAAGTTTTGAGGTATACCTGATGAGAAGATGTGCCGTAATTTCCCGAACGCTGCCCAGCCGAGTTGAATCCGTCGATTGACCTCTCGGTCGAAGTTGGACTTACCTAGTCGGATTATTTGTCCCAGGCAAACATACTCGTCAACAACTTCGAGCTCAGTGCTCCCAACAACTACCGGCATAGGTGTGTCATGTACGTTATACATAATCTTTTGTCCATGTTCATCTTAAGACCTATCCGTTGGGAGACACTATTGAGGTCATTGAGCATAGTGCTTAGGTCCTCCAGCGATTCTGCCATAAGTACTATATCGTTGGCAAATCGTAGGTGAGTGATGTACTCGCCGTTGATGTTAATACCGTATCCTTTCCAGTCCAGTACCTTGAAAACGTCTACCAATGCAGCGGTGAAGAGTTTCGGGGATATTACGTCACCCTGTCTTACACTCTCTGCAGTTGGATAGGTTTCGTACTCTGGTTCTGTACTCAGATAACCATCCTAGCCCTACTGTACAAACACTTCGCACCTCGATATACTGACAGTCAACTGGCACCGCTGAAGGGACTGCAGCACCCCAAATTTCGACTTTCGACAAAGGCTTTCTCATAATCCACACGCCAGACGGTAGCAAATTGTACTTTTCGGTACAATTTGCCGGAAAGTCTAATATGGTCTATAGTACTAAAGCCTTTGAAACCGGCATTCAGGAGGATAGAAGTCGTCGAGTCTGCATGCGAGTTGATTTGTAATGACTTTCGAAAACAGCACGAAGACGCGGCTCAGAAGGAAAATCGGTCTTTAGTTCTTCAAAGAGGCGTTGTGGCGTTTCTTAAGAACAAGACCACCGCACTTCTGCTCCACGCCTCCGGTGTAATGCCACCATGGAGGACGGAATTAAAGAGCTTCTGAAGGACTACAAGTACCGGTTTTCACCCGCTTTCAAAGCTCCGCTGTAATTCCATCCTCGCCTGGGTCCTTGTCGTTTTAAGGTGCTGGAGAGCCATTCTAATTTCGCTCAGACTGACGTCCGGAATATCATCGGAATAGTGTCGGATAAGACTTGCTCTTAGATCGTTACTCACACTTGCGTGTGGCTCCAACGATGATGTGTACAGCTGCCATAGAACTTATCAATCTCACTCCAAATCTCAGGTGTCGGTAACGACGCTGCCACTCGGTCTTCAGCTGACAGTTGGCTATTTCTGGCAGACAGATCTCTGGCAAAGACTTTGGAGCCTGATCCCGCTCAATCGCTTCTTAAATACAGGCAGTATTAAAGTTGCTTAAGTCCCGCCGCATGCTTTTGGAATCTGTCTATTCAGTTGCTTGTATGCTGTCAAATCTATTGAAGACTGCAGCTTCATTTCCGTCTAACAGCCATGAGATTAAGGGTGTGATCAGAGTTTTGTGTTCTTCCGCGGCGGGTCTTACAAAACTTAGCTCCGACCATGGACAGTTTCCACGAGCTTGTCATTCATATCGTCCACTGCATTGCAATCTTCTAGGCACTGAAAACGGTTTTGTAACTCGAGCTGAAAAGTTTCGGGACTTTGGATTAGAAACGAGGAGGACGGAGCGTTGACTTAATTAGACGACACCTCTCTAACTTAACTTTTAGGTTCAGTGTGCCTCTAACCATTCGGTGATCGATACCAGTTTTCACGCTCGCGATCACTGAGACATCGCTGTACAGTTGGCGTCTAGTCGTCATAATGAAATCAATCTCATTTTTGTCGAACAGACCAGGTTCACTTTCTATGGGGCCGCTTCTGGAAGAAAGAGTTCATCACAAAGAGTCCCTCTTTCTCCATGAAGTCGGCCAGCTTCTGGCCCCTTGGGTTCCGTTGCCCTAATCCGAATTTCCCTACTTTCAGCTCACCGTTCTCTCTTGGTCCTAGCTTTGCGTTGAAATCTCCCATTAACACCGTATATTGGGTTTTGGAGGAATGCATGGCTCTAGAGATATCCTCATACATTTCCTCCACATCCTCATCGGGGTGTGCCGAGGTTGGTGCGTAAACCTGTATGACCTTCAGCAAATAACGTTTGGTGATTCTGAGTATAAGGTACGCAACCCTCATCGACACACTCCCAATCCTTACAACGTTGTTAACGAAAAACTTTTGGATGATAAATCCGACACCTCCTTGGGACAGATGGTCGCCCTCCCGGTGATAGAACAAGCTGCCGGATTCGAAGATTACCGTGTCCTCCCCCTCTCTTCTGATCTCGGATAATCCTATAATATTCCAGCTCAACTTGTCTATCTCTTCTTCCAGCTCCAGGATCTTCTCCTCAGTCCTCAGAGTTCGTGCGTTATAAGTTGCCAGGTCTAGTCGTCGTAGGTGGCAACCGAACCTCCACCGGAGATTCTTAGCACCCCGTGCCCTGCCGTTACCATGGTCGCCACCGTAGCCAGGAATAGCGGGGCCGCCGGGGACTGGGGGCCGTCTCTTCTTAACTTTATTTATTCATCATTCATATTATAATATACCCATATTGCCGTAGTTGCCACGGTTGGCGAGCGAGTTGGCAACAGCAGTTTTTTTATTGTTATTTGCTGTTATCAGAAAGATGCTGCTGCCCATCTTTGCATCAGTTTCCCTCTGTCGCCTCTTACGACACCCACGGGAAAATATGGTGTAGTGGGTATTATTAGTCTCAGTTTTATCTAAAATACTAGCTGTTACCCGCGGCTTCTAGGAAATTTTGAATTGAAAGGGAAGATCTGTGGGAATTCTGATTAATTGATTGTGGGAATTTTGGAAAAAAAACTAACTGAACACTATTTTAAGACGCTACTGTACACGATGTTATATGTTTTCCATTCAGGGAAAGAATGTAATTCTGGGCATTTGACGCACGCGAACATGGTACATACAGCTGATAGAAGAAGCACAGTTTTCTAAGTTGACCAAGCTACCTGTAACGTTTGCCCTTGCGCTGCGTTTGCCTTTAATTGTCATTGCAAAACTGAGCTTAATAGGAACTGCAACCTTTTGAATTGAAAAGAGAAGATCTATCAGAATAATAGGGATCTGTGGTATAATAACATTTCACCTTTTCCACCACGCCTGTCAAAATTGCGCACCGATTATGTTCCGTCCAAGATGTGTCACACGCAGCCTTGTCCCGTTACATAACCGAGGAGCATCTATTTCGCATTAGCATGACTGGGACGCCTAATTTTAATTGAAGCTTATGTGAGGTTGCACCTGACAACTCTAGAATTTAGAAACTCAAGGGATATGAGGTGCTTTGTTCTGTGTCCATAACTGTGTCTACTGACATATACTCTATTATTTCTCCTGCTACTTCCTTAATATATCTAAATTTATTTTGTTAACACTCTCATTTTTGGTGCAAGAATCGCCCTTTCCACCAACCATTTGTCTTCATGCATGTTGTTCGTTAAATCTGAATAAACGCTCGCAATTAATTCGGAATGACTCTGTACTAAATTACAAAATCTCTCGTCAATTTAACGCAGCCCTCAGCATACGTTTCCAACCGCCGATCGCCAATTTTAATAGTGTGTCAACATAGTTTCCAACATTGATATCATTATACAAATGCACTCTCATATTCGTAGTTAAACTGAATTTTGTCACCTTGTTCCATAAAATAGACGACTTGAGGCGTGCTTTAATTTCATCTGCAGGTGTGCCTTTTGAATGACAGGCAAAGTTTGGCGAAGTCACCAGCCAGTAAAACCACCATTCCTCCCATTACATCAGGTTGCTGGCAAATCCTGGAGCGTTCGATTTAGTGCTTCTACGGCTTTTATGCGACATTGTACTTTCGTCCCACACTAAAGTTTGCATTGGTAGCATTATACCTCGTGCACTATTTTGCTAAAGTTGCAGATCGGCGATTCTTCCTGGGCTAGATTTAGAGGAGTTTTAAAACAGAATGTGCAGTGCGGCCCCTTAGCAGCAGCGTGCCGGCTATACTGGAGGAAGCTACGGCCACAGCAATGTTTTATCTTTCCGTACTTGCGCTAATATTAAATTTAACAAAATGTCTTCCAGTTCCTCCAGGGCATCTAAAAGAAAAGTGCACCATTTCCAGATTCAATTTGTCCTAATACTTTGTCAAAACTCGTTTTTGTTCAGGGAACAAGCGGGTTACAAATTCCGGCTGCTTGCTGCTGCAAAGCTGGTATATCGTAGTTTGTTTCACGTATAATTTCATCACTTAGTTCATTTTCGGTTGTTCGCTGAGGCTTATCATTCCAAAGTCGCTTAATTTTTGCCTTACATTGCTATTACTTTATCTTCAATTTTCCAAGTGCTTCATTATAAATGTGTTCATTGTATTGTTTATAAATGTATTCATTGTTTGTTCGCGTGTGTCTGCTGTAACAACCTAAAATATCTTCCGCCATGTACTCTTTATATTTGTCCCACAATTTATGTATTAGATAGCCCGCAAGATGATATAGAGTTGCATAAAGATCCCTAATTTTGGCTGGTGACTGGCACTGCACAGCTTCCTCCATGGTTTCATCCCAGTGATTATCGTTTTCTAAAAGATGCAGAGCTTCATGCTTCTCTATAAGTTGCGCATTCCTGACCGTTGACAGTTTTAAGGTCTTTATATCCTGTAGGACCCCGAAGTGCAGCAGCAATCGTAAACAGAAACATTCAAAATTAGTTACATGGACGGTATACACACGACCAAGGGCAGTGATGACTTTACACCGGGCCAATTTGCAACAGGCGCGCCTGAATACGGCGTTTCCTCCTTCCTAGATGTGTTCAAGTATAATAGCGTAGACTGGAATATAACAACGTTTTGCAAAGGGTCAGTTTGACAAAGTTGAAAGAAGGCTGTTAGTGTAGTTTTTTGATAAATTCTTTCTTGAAATTTCTTTCGGTGAAATATACGCTCTCCATTTTCTAAGTGCACAGCAAGGTGAGTAACTGTTGGTGCCTTTCGTGTAAAGGAAGCGGAGACGCCACGCTGCCTCGTTACTGCTGACATAACGCCCTGCTTGAAAGGTCTGTACTTCATTAACGGGATTTGCCTCACCTTCACTCCTGAGATTAAATATTGCTTGGTCCTTCCTTTATTTATGTACTTACAGATATACTTGATTGCGGACAGAGCTACATGCTTCTACAATGTAGGCATTAAACATTTACATAGAATGGGCGAATACAGGACAATCAGCTGTTATCTAAGGTTTCGAACGCTCCAGGCGAGATTTGATTGTAACTTTCCTGCCACCATCTTCGGGAGCTCTGCGTCTGTATAAAGGGTAGCCATTATCATAGTACTGTTTCTTTTATAGCTGTTTAGAGAATTTCTTTGTACATTTTCCTTCTTTCATACATAGCGATATTGAATTTGCTCCATGGACCGTGAATCATATTTCGGACGATGGTATCATACAATTCTTTATCTTGCTCAGGATCCGGAATCTCGGCGCTTAATATATCGTCTATTGGCTGGGCCGCAACTTCTCTTTAAGCGATATTAGAATGTGGGCATGCGGTAATCCTCCTTGCCATTCAATTGAATACATCAAGCACTCTCCAAAAATTTTCCGTTTGTTAATTACATACATTAATTTTGTATGTTAATCTAAATACTCTAACAACTAAATCGTGTCTGTCAGTACTTTTTTGCCCGGCATTAGCTCCTCGGTTATTTATTTTCATGTGGATGAAGTAAAAGTAACAAAAGATCAGGTCTTCGTAAGTTCGTACATAGGCAAATGCGTCTTGTGTGTACTCATGTAGTGCTGAGGACTGTTAACGAATGATGAGGGCAGAATTACCATTTTACCTAAATCTCTGGGGTTTACATTGGCGTCGCTTAAAACTGCATCTTGTAAATGTATATAATTCTCAACGCGTAGCTTTTTGATTTAAAGATATATAACGGAGACGTTCACTTTCTACCTTCACATACATGTCTACCAAAATTGATGAAATAATTCTACACCGGGCTAAGTGGTTAAAATCATTTTCTCGCAACATCATATGATACGCATAAAATCCATACATGATACTTTTTGTTAATAGTGGAATTTGAAAATGATAACCCTCTTGTCCTTTGCAATAAATCAATGGGTATTGCAGAGCGTCATAAAACTTGTGTGTATCGGCTACCCGTTGCAACGTATCATCACGTGCTCGCAAGACAATGTCTCGTGAAGAAAATTGATCACCACTAATTACGGCTGCTATTTCGTTTATCGTGCATTGTAGCGCTTTCATGCTCTCCTCGAGGGTCCGATCTGCGGAATGACGACTTTATAATCCTCTCAGGTAGGTTTTCTAAAGCAGTTTTAAATGTTTTGACTAAAATGTTACGTTCATGCAAGAATCTTTGAATTTTGAACACTGTGTCTCTCTCTCAACTCCTGGATAAATTGGAAGCGACGGTCTACCTCAATTTCTTCGTCACCCATAAAATATACTTGTAAAAATATGCTGTTCGTTTTCAGCTGGAAAGTGAACCTATTCTATGATAAATTTGTCTCTTGCACCGTAAATGTAGGCGAAAATCCCGGCATTATTATTTCCCGGTCAACTCCGAAGGACGTCATTTGAAAGCATGAGTTATATTTCCGGATCCTGTTTAAAAGCGCCGTGACTCATTAGCATCATATAAAAGAGAGTTTTCAAAGGTTCCTCTGGTTCCCAAGTAACGGAAGAGACACTTTGCCATTGAAACAGCACATGCCTGCGGTCTTATCTTTCCATTTTAAAGCGCTGCAAAATCGACACGCCTTGTCCATCAGTCCGATAACAACTAACCTGTGATTTTTATAATCAATCAATGGATCATAATTGAATGCTGCGTCATTAAAATTGACCAATTGTTTCTTTGAAAATTTTGTCGACGTTCAGCTTGAGCTGTGCATTTGCATCTCTTCGCGCCTGTGTCTGTTCTGGTGTTCCAGATGCCCTTATAGTATATAGTAGATTGACGTTCAGCTTGCTCACTAGTCTGTGTTGAGTTTCATCAGGTGTTTCCGCCGCTCCTAAGGCCTGACGTTCTGCTTGTTCGAATAGCCTTTGCTGACTTTGAGCAGGTGTTTCAGTATCTCTTAAAGTAGATTGACGCCTGCCTGTTCAAGACGCCTTTGCTGACTTTGATCAGGTATTTCAGTAGCTCTTAAAGTAGCTTGACGCTCTGCCTGTTCAAGACGCCTTTGCTGACTTTGAGTAGGTTGTTTCAGTATCTCTTAAAGTAGCTTGACGCTCGCTTTTCAAGACGCCTTTCCTGACTTTGAGAAGGTGTTTCAGAAGCTCTAAAGTAGCTTGACGCCTGCCTGTTCAAGACGCCTTTCCTGACTTTGAGAAGGTGTTTCGGAAGCTCTTAAAGCAGCCTGACGCTCTGTCTTTTCAAGACGCCTTTGCTGACGTTGAGAAGGTGTCTCAGATGCTCTAAAGTAGCCTGACGCTCTTCTTGTTCTTGCCTTCTCAGTTCAGCATCTTCTAAATATTCTAGCGATCGAGCTAATCCTTTCGCTTGTCTTTGAGAAGATACTCTTGAAAGGCTGGACTTATGTTTGCGAGGCATTATGAAGTAAGAAAAACTTATTTATAAAAAAACGTTAAAATACCTAAAAGAAATTAAATTTCCTTTTAAGTATTTTTTAAAAACTAATCAAAATATCTAAAAGGAATAAATATTCCTTTAAAATATTTTAAAATCAAAACAACAAAACCAATTCAAGACACAACACGAATCCGAAAACGATAGCCAAAAAATATCGAATCAACTTAAATCAAATCACAAAACAAATCGCAGAAAACCGAAATCGAAAGCAGTACTCAATATAAATATAACCAACGAAAAGAAGTAAGTGTATAGGTACCGTATACACTATCTATACCTATTAATATTCCTTTGAAATATTGTTAAACAACCTAAAACAACGAAAACCAATTCACGATTCTAAATAAACAAAATCCAATATCAAAGCCAGAGTCTAAATATGTATAAGGAATACCAACCAAATCAACAAAATCGATCCAAGAAAATACACAAATCCGAAAATGAAAGCCAATATAAATCCATTTAACCTTAACCAAATCACAAAGCAAATAACAAAGAACCGAAATCGAAAGCAGGTAGTCGAATAAGCTATGAAATAGAAACAATTTAAGCGTATAGGTACCGTATGCACTATAAGTTGACGCGCGGCTCAACGGCGGGAGTTAAGTACATGTCAGGAAACATTTCGTTACCGCTTTAAAAACCTAGTAACGACATCTAGCGGAATCAATTTAAACTATGTATACGTTAGTTAATAAGAACTCAAGAAATATTTTTCTTATAATTTTTGCACAATTTTTCTTATTGTAATACCGATTCATTCATAACCACATATAAGAACTGTATTCATTTCCGTTCAATAAATATTACTAAGGCTTATTAATAAGGCTTACTAAGAACTGTTTCTACCATTGTAATAGTTAGGTGAAAGCGTGACAGGTGGTGATAGTATTTGATCCATACTTATAATCACGCCTGTAACCCTGCGGGGTAGGCAGAGCATCAACGGATTACTTAATATCGTCTGCGAGGTTATCGCCTATTCTGTGAATTACGATGCACCAAATTTTTATCGCTCTCTTCCCGGTTTTGCGTGGAAAATACAGATCCATACATTTTTATCTTAATTTTGGTAAAAGACATAATAATCCAGATATTCTGACCTTCTGTGTTCGTCCATCGTACCGTCGTCCGTCTTGTAGAATCACGGTGGCGCCACCTAGCTGAATTTAATTTTGCAACATGTCTGATTTTCCCTCGGGAATGATATGTTTTTCCGCTAAAAAGTAGCCTATGTCACCTACAGCCACCGAACTATCCCCATACAAATAATCATGCCATTCCGACGCTCTGTTGCGGTGTAAAGAAGGACAAACAAACAAACACACTTTCGCATTTATATATTAAGTATGGATTTGAAAAGGCAATGGCTTTACGCATTGTAGACTTTATGACGAAATATATTTTAATTAAAATTGAGCAATATGGCTTTCAAAATAATAAATCGACAAGCCTTGCTAGACATGATCTTGTTGGCGCAATTGTTAAAGCTATCAATAATAAGCTAAGTGTTACAGCGATCGTTTTTGATATGTCAAAGGCCTTTGACTTTGTATCCCACAAAACACTTTTAGAAAAACACGATTTTGGGTTTCGAGGCCTGTCCTAGATTGATTGCAAGCTATCAAAAAATAGGATACAATATGTAGAAATAAAAAATATTGACAATTCACAGACATTTACTTTTTACAAATCC
>JAGSMP010001559.1:0-48323 GCA_029286625.1 Parnassius orleans | reverse complement strand
TGTATTCATTTCCGTTCAATAAATATTACTAAGGCTTATTAATAAGGCTTACTAAGAACTGTTTCTACCATTGTAATAGTTAGGTGAAAGCGTGACAGGTGGTGATAGTATTTGATCCATACTTATAATCACGCCTGTAACCCTGCGGGGTAGGCAGAGCATCAACGGATTACTTAATATCGTCTGCGAGGTTATCGCCTATTCTGTGAATTACGATGCACCAAATTTTTATCGCTCTCTTCCCGGTTTTGCGTGGAAAATACAGATCCATACATTTTTATCTTAATTTTGGTAAAAGACATAATAATCCAGATATTCTGACCTTCTGTGTTCGTCCATCGTACCGTCGTCCGTCTTGTAGAATCACGGTGGCGCCACCTAGCTGAATTTAATTTTGCAACATGTCTGATTTTCCCTCGGGAATGATATGTTTTTCCGCTAAAAAGTAGCCTATGTCACCTACAGCCACCGAACTATCCCCATACAAATAATCATGCCATGCCGACGCTCTGTTGCGACGTGAAAGAAGGACAAACAAACAAACAAACACACTTTCGCATTTATAATATTAGTATGGATTTGAAAAGGCAATGGCTTAACGCATTGTAGACTTTATGACGAAATATATTTTAATTAAAATTGAGCAATATGGCTTTCAAAATAATAAATCGACAAGCCTTGCTAGACATGATCTTGTTGGCGCAATTGTTAAAGCTATCAATAATAAGCTAAGTGTTACAGCGATCGTTTTTGATATGTCAAAGGCCTTTGACTTTGTATCCCACAAAACACTTTTAGAAAAACACGATAATTTTCGGTTTCGAGGCCCTCTCCTAGATTGGATTGCAAGCTATCAAAAAAATAGGATACAATATGTAGAAATAACAAATATTGACAATTCACAGACATTTACTTTTTACAAATCCAGTTATAGATTAAAGGAACGTGGATATCGAGGAAACTCGATGGTGTGATAGTTTGGTCAAAATCTTCGAATAACATCATTCAGAAGAATGTGAACATGAACCTTCCAGCAATATCATAAATGAAAATCCGTGACGCACATTTGTCGGCGCTGCTTTCGCAAGGATACCGATGTCGGGTACGATTATTGTGCAAGCTTTTTTCTTCAAGTAATGTGTCGAGATAACTAGATGATAAAGCGTGTAGCTAATGCTTAAATTACTTTTTTTTACTAAAAGTAGAGGTGATAAGGCATGCGTAGACTTCTTTGTTTGAAGTTGACTGCAGGTTTCCATTGTCTGCTTTAACCACTTTCCATCAGGAGGACTGTAAGTTCGTATGTCACTTCTGTTTTATAAAAAAAAATCTGCTGGCGCCCTTACCAGAACTCATGCTACTACTGTATATCAGTTATTTCTGTACCGTTAAAGGCATCAATCAGTAAAAAAAAATTTATTAGCCTTTTATGATAAAGAAAAAATCATCTCGTTTTGACCACACATTAAACGAAATTTGATACTCTTTCAAATGTGAAAACAGTCCCTCATTAAGTATGAAAACAGAACATTAGTAGAAAACGTCGCTAAAGTGTCTTCAATTACGCGCCACTAAAACAAAATAAAGTTGTATAAAGTTTTTAATTACCTGTGTATTTAGATAACATTATATCCAATTTTAGGACTATTAACAACCATTACCCTTATTTAAATAGTCAGATGTCAAATTTACTCTTCGTATTTCGTAATTTTTTTAAATTTAAATTGACCTATATTTTTAATTATTCAAAATTCAAAGGCGAGCTGCTCCTGAATAAATAGCCTTAATGTTTTCTCAAAAATATGTAATGAATCGTTCCTTAACTTTTATTTTAGATTGAAGTTTTTATGAATAGTTTCTAAATTCTTAAGAACTTTACCTAGTTTCAACCTAAAATTTTAATATTCACCTATTTTTAACTTTGATCTGATTCTTTTTGGGTACGTACAAATATAGGCGGGTACTACAAACTGTTACTTTAAGATTTCCTTCACTTTTTTTGAATGTTTAAAATTAAGTTTTAATGTTTTGGATGAGAATTTTATATATCTACTGTGTACCTGAAATAGATTACTTTATTTTTTTACTTTTTTCTGTTTGATAAGCCAGTTCTTATTTTATGCTAGTTGACTATGTGCTGTCTGGTGGCGTGGTGGTTTGCCATGTGACTTAAAGATAAATAATCAATCACCCCATTTCGTCCTGTGGGTGTCAAAAGAGTCAAATAAGAGATGCCAGAAAGATGTTGTGGCTGTTTAACAATTGAAAAACACGAAAGGTGCAAGACGTCTGTAACTGCGATCGTCAATCCGTTTGCAAAGCAAAGCGATTGAGACTAATCCTCCCTACTAGAAGAGAAGCTCATGTAGTAAACTTTTACGGGCTGATGAAGAAGGACGACTTTAGGCACGCTTGATTTTTTTATAGGATAAGGGTGACAAATGAGCACACAGTCCACCTGATGGTAATTATGGGAGAGCTATTTACAATAATGTTAATTTTCACACGCACACGCACACGCACACGCACACGCACACGCACACGCACACGAACACGCACACGCACACGCACACGCACACGCACACGCACACGCACACGATCACACACGCACACATACACACACAGTCGTAAACTCTTGTGTAAGAAATAAATGTAGAAATTCAGAGTCTTGAAGAGTGAAATGTTAATCGAATAGAGTCGTGGTAGCACTCGATGGAAATTTCACGGTTTATTACGTGCTCGGAGGTGAGGTAAAACATCATGAGAAACCCTACTTAGCTAGCTTAGGGAGGGTTGAAGTGGAAGGAGACGAAGACTTTTTCCAATATTACTTTTATTATCTAACTTACAAGTTAACTTAATTACTATGACAATGTGAGTCCACAGGAATTATGGACTACCTAACTTACAAACTAGCTTAATTACTACTGGGCTATTTTAACAATTAAAGTCTTGGTTTTTACTATGTTGAATATTCTTAAGTTACCTAAGTAAATTGAGTGTTGTCTTTGAAGACGTGCTGCTATTTGCTTAGCAGGCGGTGCCGTATGGTAGATAACTTCCTGATGGCGCTATGTTGAACATTCTTAAGTCACATAAGTGAATTGAGTCACGTCTTTAAAGACGTGCTGTTATTTGCTTAGCAGGCGATGCTGTATGTTAGTTGACTTCCTGATTCCTGCAATACATTTTATTACAGTACATTCAGCGAAAATGTCGCCGGGACGTCTTCGTGATAGCATGCCAGATCTCGGTAGGCATATGTAACTAGGTCGGTAGGCATATGTAACTCCTAAATCCTCAGCGCGGCGACTATTGCAGCACAGAAAATGTCACCGAGTCGTTTTTGGTGGTTCCCACTCGTATAATATTTCAAGGATTTTCTCGGGTGCTTGTGTGTGTGTGTGTGCGCGTGCGTGCGTGCGTGCGTGCGTATGTGTGTGTGTGTGTGTGTGTGTACTGTAGGACTGTTTCTAAATGTTGAAAATATTTATAAAATATTATTGTAAATTAACTCTCTTTCTTGTTGTTGTTTCTTACTCGTGCTTCCCAGGACAGACGTTTTTTCTGAATCAGTTGTAAAGCTAAAGTTATCATCAATAAGTATTGTTGTGATCTTTATTGAATAAAAAAAAAATTATACTATTTTATTATATTCTATGAATAAAACGTTTCCCCTAAACTTTCCTGCGTGGTAGTGTCACACTGTAGCTGTATTACTGCTGCAATACGAACGGGTTTGCTTAACCAGGGAAGGGCTGCACTCATATAAATATCATCATATATTTGTACGGTTAGTTATATGAACCGGCGATCATTTTTAGCCAACTACAAAAAAGAGGAGGTCCTCAATTAGATTGTATGTTTTTTACGTATATTACGCGTTATCTCTAAAATGCTATTTTAAGTTATTTCAGTCGACTTTGGATGGTTATCTGCCTAAAGGTAACTGAGTGAAACCAAAGGTGAAACACCTAACAGCCTCGTACACCCCCCCCCACAGCCTCTGGAGTGACAACCTTGTAAGAGATGCAGGAAGTCGATGGATGCAGGTGGCTCAGCACCGTGCTTTGTGGCATTCCTTGGTGAAGAGTACCTATGAAAGGCTGCTTTGATGATGATGTTTTTTAACCTTACTCTCGTACTAATGATAGAAGGGCGATTACTTGAGCATCTGCAAAAGAAATGTGGTAACGTTTCTTACAAATAACGGTTCGAGTTAAAGAGACTTCCGCTAACAAGGAAAACCGACCTTTACTTTGCTAGGTTTTTTTGTAGTTATACGTTACTACGTGATTTTCATGAGTCTTAAGCAATAAACCTGTATTTAGATTGAAATAGTTGCGGTGGCGGATTAAGAAATTCATCACCTCATTTAGTCCTTTGATGTCGTATGAGGCGGCTAAAGGGAAATGCTGGATAGATTTTTCTTTTCATTGTTTTCATAGAATACTAGTATTCCTCCTAATACTCGCGATAAACACGCCAAGTAAACTTAAATTGCTGGTGTTTGGAGTAGTTTCGACAGTATTCGAATGGCGGATTTGAAGTTTTTTTTCCAAATTGCAATCAGTACCTATTCGGGTATTGTTCACTAATGATTTAAAGTTTATATTGTCAAACTATAGCGATCGCTTCGTGTAAAATGTTAACGCCAGCAGAAATGTACGGGTGGACCGTGCAGTGCCCTTAAGGCTACTGTTGCTTCAATGGTTGATACTGTTGATTTAATGGCTTCCGATGGTTAGCGGTGTAACTTAAGATTTACACTAAAATGATATAGGGTCGTGAATTCTCTTACGTTGCCACTACATGGTAATGAAGTACAGGTCATAGTGCAGTCCTTCTCCGGTGGTGGCGAATGTCGATCCATTCGTGCTGCAGCCATAATATTATACTACAGCGAGGTTCATCATTTCGGGTTGAGTCTACTGCTAAAAACCTCCCCCATATTATCTGTATGATAAACACATATAAAACACTTTGAGTCGTTAGTTTCCGGAAAACGTTATGGGACGGAAGCATCAATCATTAAGCAAGTCAGGATTCCACACACTCCATCATTACCCTACATTACATCGCATGTAACAGAGGAAGATAACAGCTGCCATATTGAGACCATCTGGAAGATGTTGTACATGTTCAGAGCAGATAGCATTGCTATTGGCGAAAGACCAAGGAATATTACGGCTTGATAATTACAGGGTGGAGTGCCCATTTAGTTTAATTACTGCTGCTTAAATGTGTGTTGGAGATATAAATTTAGCTAAAATCCTGGCAATTTACTTTTAACTGTGTTTATTATTACACGATTTAAGTACTCATTTTTGGTAATATATCCTAAACGTGTAGTAATTTACTTAATGAAGTAAATAGACGATAAGAAGAGATGATGGTAAAATGTTTCGTATGGTCAGTGTGAACCAAATACACTTTTTACTCTTAACGAGGCATTCCATCTTAGCCCTCACGGGTACCAACGCATCATTTTGTTTCTTAATCGAATTCAGACGTGTGGCGGACTGTTTTGCTGTAGGAAACTAAAACAGTGAATGGCCAACGACATCTTCTTGATAACTTCTCAAAATTATTAAAAAACTGCGGTTGTCAATTCGCTGCCAAGATTGGCAACAATAACTAATCCCCTGACGCCATCGATGGAGAGGTCTATGTTCAGCAATGGGTTTTATAGGCTGTATGGATGGATGGAATGGATGTCAAATTGTAATAAATCCATCGTCATATTCACAGCCTATATAAAGTCTACTGAACAAAATCCTCTCCCAATTGATAGACACAGACAGCTATCGATAAACTTTATATATTTTGTAGATAGTGTGCCTTGTTAGCTTAATAAAAATTTCAATGGCATTATGAAAGAGTTAATATTTTTTAAATAACCGTTTATAACGAATAACAGTTTTAATTAGCGTTCCTTGATTTATCGTGTATGTGTTTTAGGTTTGATATAATGAACAGTAAATGTGGAAATTTATAATTAATGGTAAGAAATAATGGCCGTCTTTAATTTTATGCGCCATTATGAGACCATTACCGCTCGCTTCGTAACCGTTATACTTTATGCGCATCATTCTCAAATAGAGGTGATTATTTTTTCAATTTTCCTTTCATGAAAAAGACGTTTCAGTTTTTATCAACCATAAAATTAATAATCATTAACGATGAAAATATAATTTTATTTAATAATATTTTTCTGTACTACCTAAAATTTTGGATTTATAAACCACATCTAATTATAAATTAATTAATTAATTAATAATTAATTACTTAATAAATTAATTTCTGTCTCTATAGATAACGTAATTTGAGAGTTAAATATAAGGTCGTAACGAAAAATACTTTTATATAAATAAAGTAATAAATAGTAAAGGCTGTAAGCGTATGGCATAGGCCTCCTTTTATTAATTTTCTGAGAGAAAAAAGAGTGAGGGTTGGAGATGGAAAAATGTCCGCAGCGTTGCCCCAATGCATGTTTGCGGACTTCACATGTCTTCAAAATATATCATATCCTAATTGCTCAGACATGCAGGTTTCCTCACGATGTTTTCCTTCTCCGTCGAGCACGTGCTAAAATCAGCACTTAAAATTTGCAACATTTTCATTGTTGCCGGCGAGGATCTAACCTGGGTTGCCCGCTTACTGTGAAATTTACAGCGAGCGTTTAGCCCTTGAGCTACCAAGACTCTTAAAAAATAAAACTGTATTAATGTAAGAATATGACAGATATTGAAAAAAATCTACACTTGAACTAATGACCTCTTCATTATACTTATATGTCGCGATTCGCCCTTTTAAGTTCAGACTTTTCAACTACAGTTGAACAAAAATGTAAGTGGATAACGCCAACGCACACAATAGTGAGATATTGAACATACTTCGGAATATTTATTCTCGACATAATATGATTGCTTAGTAAATAAATACTTGTTTAAAATGCAAATATGAAAATACGTATCTGGAGACCTTGACTAGTAATTAAAAAGTCGTCAATTACAAAATCGATCGTATAAAAATAATTTTTCTGCACTAGTGACCGACTGACATAATGAGGTATATTGTGATATAATATAAAATATAGTGTAAATGTCAATAATCCTTATATAAGATATTTCGTATATGGTAGACCCACGTGCTTCTATATTATGGCTGTAGCGCGAATGGGTTGACTCGACATGGGAAGGACCACGCTCTCACAGAATACCAGCGCGATATAGCGGCTTAACGCTGCTGTGTTTCGTTTGGTGAGTGTAGAGAACTGGATACCCTTTTTACTGGAAACGAGGCATTCCATCTTAGTTGTCAAGAATGACAACTTATAATTCATTTTGATACTTAACCGAGGTTAGATGAAGATGACTCCACCAAACTTTGAACACACAGACCGGTAACCACTGCAGCAAATATCACATAATATATATGAGTTTTGCTCAGATATTCAGGTATCCTAATATAGGCTGCCAAAATATATTTTGGCAGCTCTCTACCAACGTATCACACAGGATTATCGCAATTGAAGGGAACGTGGATATCGAGGAAACTCGATGGTGTGATATTGTTAATAGTTTGGTCAAAAGTCCTTCCAATAACATCGTTCAGAAGAATGTGAACATGAACCTGCCAGCAATATCATAAATGAAAATCCGTGACGTACACTTGTCGGCGCTGCTTTCGCAAGGATACCGATGTTGGGTACGATTATTACGCAAGCTTCTTTCTTCAAGTAATGTGTTGAGATAACTAGATGATAAAGCGTGTAGTTAATGCTTAAATTACTTTTTTTTACTAAACTTAGAGGTGATAAGGCATGCGTAGACTTCTTTGTTTGAAGTTGACTGCAGGTTTCCATTGTTTGCTTTAACCACTTTCCATCAGGAGGACTATAAGTTCGTATGTCACTTCTGTTTCATAAAAAAAAATCTGCAGGCGCCCTTACCAGAACTCATGCTACTACTGTAATAGGTGCTATTTTATTTTTCACGCGTATCTCAGTTATTTCTGTATCTAAAGGCACCAATCAGTCAAAATTGTTTATTAGCCTTTATGATGAAAAAATCATCTCGTTTTGACCACACATTAAACGAAATTTGATACTCTTTCAAAGGCGAAAACAGTCCCTCATTAAGTATGTAGAACATTTAGAAACGTTAAAAGGTCTTCAATTACGCACCACTAAAACAAAATAAAGTTGTATAAAGTTTTTAATTCCTGTATTTAGATAACATTATATCCAATTTTAGGACTAATAACAACCATTACCCTTATTTAAATAGTCAGATGTCAAATTTACCTTCGTATTTCGTAATTTTTAATTTAAATTGACCTATATTTTAATTATTCAAAATTCAAAGGCGAGCTGCTCCTGAATAAATAGACTTAATGTTTGCTCAAATATATTTAATGAATCGTTCCTTAACTTTTATTTTAGATTGCAGTTTTTATGAATAGTTTGTAAATTCTTAAGAACTTTACCTGGTTTCAACCTAAAATTTTAATATTCACCTAATATTTAACTTTGATCTGATTCTTTTTGGGTACGTAAAAATATAGGCGGGTACCACAAACTGTTACTTTAAGATTTCCTTCACTTTTTTTGAATGTTTAAAATTAAGTTTTAATGTTTTGGATGAGAATTTAATATATCTACTGTGTACCTGAAATAGATTACTTTATTTTTTTACTCTTTTTTACTTTTTTCTGTTTGATAAGTAAGTTCTTATTTTATGCTAGTTGACTATGTGCTGTCTGGTAGCGTGGAGGTTTACCATGTGACTTAAAGATAAATAATCAATCACCCCATTTCGTCCTGTGGGTGTCAAAAGAGTCAAATAAGAGATGCCAGAAAGTTGTGGCTGTTTTACAATTGAAAACTATGAAAGGTGCGAGATGTCTGTAACTGCGATCGTCAATCCGTCTGCAAAGCAAAGCGATTGAGGCTAATCCTCCCCTAGAAGAGAAGCTCATGTAGTAAACTTTTACGGGCTGATGGAAGGACGACTTTAGGCTCGCTTGATTTTTATAGCATAGCAGTGACAAACGAGCACACAGTCCACCTGATGGTAAGTGGATACTGTGGCCATAGACATCTACATTTATCCTCAATTATGAATCAAAATGCATCCCTGAGGACTAAGATAGAATGTCTCGTTTCCAGTGAAAAGGGTCGTGTACAAATAGCTGTTGCTCAACCTAGCATGATATCTCATACCATATACACAATAAAACGTAATGTTACATATGCCTACCGACCTAGTTACATATGTCTACCGAGATCTAGCATGCCATCACAAAGACGTCCCGGCGACATTTTCGCTAAATGTGCTGCAATAGTCGCCGCGCTGAGGGTGAAGGAGTTACATATGCCTACTATGACCTTACAGGAATCCGGGAGTCACCCACCATACAGCACCGCCTGCTCAGCAAATAATAGCACGTCTTTAAAGACGTGACTCAATTCACTTACGAGACTTAGGAATATTCAACAAATTCACTTACGTGACTTAGGAATATTCGAAAAGTCTTCATCTCCTCCACTCAACTCTTGCTTACAGTAGGGTTTCTCGCGATGTTTTACCTCACTTCCGAGCACGTAATAAATCAGTACTAAAATTAATTAATAATTTCCGTGATGATGCTGATCGAACCGCGGCTTGTTGCGGGTCGTGAAATTCACAGCGAGCGCTATCACGACTCTATTCGGCTGATGAAAATGATAGTCAATAAAAAAATATTGCTAGTGCTAATAATTTCAATCAATTCTTCAACGCTACTTCAAAATCTTTCATTAACATTTCACTCCTCAGCCCTCTAAATTTCTACATTTATTTCACTCTTGCACAAGAGTTTACGACTCTAAAGACAGATCCAATCCGAAGAACCCTCTTGTAGACGTAAATCCACCGCAAAATAAAGATCTTATTGTTTTATTACAACGATGAGTTTTATTCTCGTAACTAAATTAGAACACGTACATGGTGTTGGAGGAATTTATAGCGTAGTGACCTGCATGCCGTTCATTGGTGGCGTGTAGTGGTGGTGTATGAAAATCCACTTCTATATCGTCCTGTGGGTGTCGTACAAGGCGACAGAATATATAAACCAGGCGATAGCAGCAGCTTCTTCCTAATAACAACTACAAAAATTAAAACTCCGGTTGCCAACCCGTCTGCACAGGTTTGGTGACTATGTGCAAATATCAATTAATCTATGAAGAAGGAAGTTTGATAGGCTGTAACGGAAATTTCTATAAATTCGTCAGTATCAGTCTCGCGACCTTTTTATGAAGCAGGCTAATAAAAATATTTCACACATCCATCGTTGTTTATTTTTAAAACACAATCGACCTTACTTATAATCGTTAATTATCGCTTACTTTAATAAAGTACAAATAATCTTTATGCCTGTCTCTTTGTATTTTCATTAACTAGAAAGAGAGATTAACTTTAACAATTTCTTAAATTGACGTTGATTTTATGAGTAAGGTCGCATGTATTTACGGAAAAATTATTTATTTTGTTGACGAGCACAGCCCACAATCCATACTTACCCATACTAATATTATAAATGCGACAGTGTGTTTGTTTGTTTGTTTGTCCTTCTTTCGTCGCAAGCAGAGCGGCATGGCATGATTTTTGTATGGGGAGTTTGGTGGCTGTAGAGTGACATAAGCTACTTTTTCCGCGGCAAAACATCTCATTCCGTGGAAAATCGAATATGTTGCACAAGTTGTCCTTCTTCACGTCACGCAACAGAGCGTCGGCATGGCATGATTATTTGTATAGGGATAGTTGGGTGGCTGGAGTGACATAGGCTACTTTTTCAGCGGAAAACATATCATTCCTGTGGGAAAATCGAATATGTTGCAAAATTAAATTCAGCTAAGTGGCGCCACCGTGATTCTACAAGACGGACGACGGTACGATGGACGAACACAGAAGGTCAGAATATCTGGATTATTATGTCTTTTACTAAAATTAAGATGAAAATGTATGGATCTGTATTTTCCACGCAGGACCGGAAGAGGCGATAAAAACATAAAATTCACCAGCTAATTTTCTTCAAACGTTTTGGTGCATCGTAATTCACAGAATAGGCGATAACCTCGCAGACGATATTAAGTAATCCGTTGATGCTCTGCCTACCCGCAAGGAGTTACAGGCGTGATTATAAGTATGGATCAGTAATACTATCACCACCTGTCACGCTTTCACCCAACTATTACTTAACAATGGTAGAAACAGTTCTTAGTAAGCCTTATTAATAAGCCTTAGTAATATTTATTGAACGGAAATGAACAACAGTTCTTATATGTGGTTATGAATGAATCGGTATTACAATAAGAAAAATTGTGCAAAATTATAAGAAAATATTTTTGAGAGTTCTTATTAACTAACGTATACATAGTTTAAATTGATTCCGCTAGATGTCGTTACTAGGTTTTTAAAACACGGTAACGAAATGTTTCCTGATGTACTTAACTCCTGCCGTTGAGCCCGTTATATAGCAGGTACCTATACGCTTAAATTGTTTCTATTTCGTAGCTTATTCGACTACCTGCTTTCGATTTCGGTTGTTTGTTATTTGCTTTGTGATTTGGTTAAGGTTGAATGGATTTATATTGGCTTTCATTTTCGGATTTGTGTATTTTCTTGGATCGGTTTTCCTTTATACATATTTAGACTCTGGCTTTGATTTTGGATTTTGTTTATTTAGAATCGTGAATTAGTTTTCGTTGTTTTGATTTAAAAAATATTTAAGGAATATTTATTCCTGTTAGATATTTTGGATTTGCTTTAAAAATATTTAAAAGGAAATTTAATTCCTTTTAGGTATTTTAACGTTTTTTATAAATAGGTTTTTCTTACTTCATAATGCCTCGCAAACGTAAGTCCAGCCTTTCAAGAGTATCTCATCCGGGAGCACTACTAGATTTGAGCTGCATTAGTATGTAATGTATACCTGAGAGTTAGTTTCTAATTATACAAGTTATGTAGGTTGAGAAGTTGTTCGTCTATCAATAATAGTAGACGCTTGCCAGGCAGCATTCGACTTAATAGTATCAGCTAAGGTTTTGCTAACATTTACAAAAATTAATAACATAATTTACAAATACAGAAGGTTCAGATTTAAAATTGGACAGCTCTAAATTTTGGTTTTATTTGACTGAAGTAGTTTAGAGGGTGGTTGCTACGGATAGACTCTAAGCAAAAATTTATGAGATGTTCTACCACCTCACAAAATGTACGCTTTTTTAAACTGAAGTGGTAATCGAACTTACAGTCCACGTAATGGTAGTAACTACTGCCACTCATGTGAAACTACTACTAACATCAAACAAAAAGGCTAAAATGAAAAATGGAATGATGACTAAGATGGAATGCCTCACAGCTTGTAATTATACTGGCTTTTTATAATATTCAGACCGTAGCACAGCAGTGCAAGCGCTCCTATTTGGCGGCAGAAATATGTAAAGGATTTACCACCCAGATGGTATCCTAGGCAAAAAGAGTCCTACCTCCATTTATGTATTTGTGTATTATAAACTGTAACACTACTTAAATTTCTTAGAAGCCAAAAACTCATTCTTTCAAAACACGCGGGATGAATGGAAAATCGAATTTCTCACGTATGTAAATCTACTTGAATCATTAAAATATAAAATAAATACTATATTTTCTGGTATCGGTTGCATCAGAATCATCACCTATATCATACCGTGGGTGTCGTAAGAGACAACACAGGAAATTAAACAAAAGATGAGCAGCACCATCCTCCTGATAACAAGAAAAATAATAAAAAACTGTGGTTGCTAACCCACTTCCAAGTGGCAAAATCTGCCCTGTGAAACAATCTATGGGTAAGGCCTGCGTTCAGCAGTGGTCCTTTGATAGACGGTAATGAATGAATTAATGAGTGAAGTACTGTAAAAGCACAATATCTGAAATTAACTGAGTGGTTTTTATTGTCGCCAACATCAGAGACCGCTTTATTAAATTTTAACACCGAGTCTTCGCTTCACCCCTTGTTCATCTTGTCTACATAAATTTCCCAGGAGCGTACAATGTTGGTCTCGTCAATTTGAGTTATTTTTGTTTTAATTAATTTGGCTAATTGACAACACGCGACTAAATTTATTGGATGTTTAAGCAAACTGCGTTTTCAATATGTTTTAAATCGTATAGTGTGATAATTTTAATCAGTGGTAGGACTCCTTTTCTGATAAGGACTCTGTTTGGGTAGGTACCATCCTCTTACTTACTTCTGCCGTCAAGCAGTGCCTACACTACTGTGTTCCAATCTGAAGGGTATAGAGTACCAGTATAGTTACTGATTATAGGCATTATATCTTAATTCTAAGAGGTAACACGTAGCTAAAGACTTCTTTGTTTGAAGTTGGTTGCAGGTGTCCATGCGCTGTAATAGCCATTTATAATTAGCTGGACTGTATGTACGTTTGTCACCTCAGTTATATAAAACAAACCCAGGGAGATCCGTGCTCCAGCAGACAACTTTTATGGGATGTAGTGAATGGATGGAATTTCAAATATCGTGTTCAACTTACGTTGCACTATCCGAAGAAAATTAAACAGAAGTCGTAGTAGCTCGGGGTTGAAGAACTCACCGATATTTTCCAGGTTCGATCCTCGGCGACAACAAACAAAATTGCTGCCACGCGTTTAGCGGCAAAGGAAAATATCGTGAAGACACCCACATCTCTGAGAACTAATAATTTATTTTAAGTTCGCCAACATACAATGGAGCTCCGTGGCGCAGTGGCTTAGCAATGAATTGCAGCGTTAAGGGCCGCGGGTCTCAATTCACTGAACAAGTATTTGTATGGCCTACAAATAATTGTGTTGGGTCTGGATGTTTGTCCTTGTGAAATCTATGTATGTAAACTGCCACCCCAAAACAGGAGAAAATCCTAGTGTGGAGTTAACGTTTCAGAAAAAAATAAAGAGAGAAAAGAGAAAGAAAGAGAGCAGCGCGGGGGAACTTAATTCTACATAACCCTCATAGAAATGAGAGAAGGCCTGTGCCCAGGTGCAGCGTTTATAGACTGTAGCTTTACTTTATTTAACTAAATTAAGATTGCGTTCTAGCAGCTGAAGTATAAAGCAATAATAGAAAAAGCAATTTATGTTTTGCACAGGAGAGGGCTCGTTCAAGGAATTTAAAAACGAGTGATTTGTATTCTACTATGATTTTCTTGGCCCCCCTAACATTAATGAACTTCACAGTGTTAATAAACTATTGAACTTTGTACGATTTTGTTTTAAACGAGCTCTTTGACACAAATAATCTTGATATGCAAATAAAATAATTTATGTGTAGTGCAAAGGTATAAAAATTATACCACCTCCGACATGCAGGTTTCCTCACGATGTTTTACTTCACCGCCGAGCGGTATAAGAAGGTTAGGAATTTTAAGTGCTGATTTACCACCGCAGGGCGAGTGGTAAATCAGCACTTAAAATTACACCACAATTTTATTAGTGCAGTCGAGAATCGAACCCAGCGCATCTGTAGCCAACTTTATTTTAAATTGATGGTGGGTGACAATGGGCTGCTTGCCATCAGGTTATCTGTTCGTTCGTTTCCCACTGTAATTTTATAAAAAAATTAGATACTTTGTCAGCAAGGGTTAAAAAATACCCAAAAAGTGTGTTTCATAATGAATGAATTAACAAAAACTATAAAAATTATGTGCGCCATGTAGTGGCTGAGTAAGAGAATTCATATCGTACCTGCCATGCTCGTCATAAAAGTTGCCGAGGGAAATAACACAGGTGAGAGGCAAAAGCTTCGTCTGATGACAACTCAAAAATATCAAACTGTGGTTGCAACGCTTGGGAGACGGTTTGACTCAGTAAATATCACCCTTTGAGGGGTGTCTAATATGTTCAGTAGTGTACTATTGATATCCTTCTATGAATGCGATTAAATGAATGCGCTTGTATGAACTTAAAATGAATATTTAAAATTGGAATAACTGTCGGATTCTTCCTTCAAGTGTTGGGAGTCTGCAAACAAACAACTCAGTGGCTGCCACTCAAGTCATTGTAATACGAGAGATGTTCTTCATGTACGTCGTACGTTCGTTATTGTTGCTCATACAGATAATGCAATAACTTAAACTTTTAATAAGAAGTAAAACCTGATGTCATAAACTAATAACATCTATTTCAAAACAAGCTCTAAAAGGCGTTGCTTGGACCAGCATCAAGATCCAACGTCAGATCAGCTCTTTGATACCATAAATATACCATTGTTATTGAAGTTACATATCTAAATTTCAGCGCCATCGGATGACAGCAAGTGCTTCAAAATTTATTACAAATTTTGAATTAGAGATATTTAAAGAATGTGTTAAACAAAAGATGGTTAAAATAATAATTCCAAACTCGAAAACATATTTTAAATGCTTCCATCGTTACAAGTTTTACGTAATAATTTAATATAATTTAATCAAAAAGAAATAGAATCAAAATAACAATTTGCAAAATTTTCGTCTACGGACTTGTGATTGTTAGTGATAAATACCATCTTAGTCATCTCAGGTGACTGATCCTTATAAAGCCGAGATTTTACATATTCGATTGAGATAAAATTATATTTTTATTCTGTAATATTTAAATTACAAGTTATGTATCTTATTTCATTGGTAAACTTTTGCATTAAAATTTATTAAGGATAAAATTGATACATCTTTAAAATTAATCGAGATAATTTATAATATCTATTATTCTTTTCTGCATCAGCCCTTAAAAGTCCACTGTTGGACATGAACGTGAGATGATGTATGTATTCACGTAGAAATCATCTCATTAATTCGTTGCAACCTTTCAAAAGTTTCAGTCGTATTTGCCTAGTTGACATGCTTGGCAAGCGGGTGGGCAAAAGCATTATTTTATTAATTTGTGACGTTATTAGGAAGATACTGCTATTCATTTAATTTTGCTCTGTCACTGTAAATAACAGCTTAGATTTAAGACATAATTGATGTAATTCAATCTATGTAGTTATTTAAGTTTTAGTCTTGTAAGTCCTATAATTGTCTAGTACGTAAGTTTATTAATGTTTTTATTCTTGTTTATTTAAAGACTTATTGTATGTCTATGAACAATTGTCGTATGTCTATAAAGAATTGTTGTATGTCTATAAAGTATTGTTGTATGCCTATAAAGAATTATTGTATGTCTATAAACTATGTGATAAATGTATGATTATGAAAATAAACGCTGCCTAAACACTGAATTACACTCAACACACACGCCGCACTCCTCCCCTCCTATCCCGCTCATTGTTCGAACGAAGGATGTGCATCTCATGTACGCCCACACAAGCCAGCCACCAAAAGCACGAAATAAAGGCGTGCTGTAGCCGACCTCTGACATTACTCGCTCAACAGTCATCTCCTTATCACGTCACTGCCTCACAAGTAACACTCCACATATCAGCTCTTGATTCTTAAAGAATAGTCTTTATTTAACTTCCCAAAACACACCTATGGTTAGTAGAAGCCTACAAGAGAAAGTTGTATAGCCCTGCTGATAAGCTATACATCATTCAGTCACCTTATTAGGTATTCACGGTATGACATGGGGTGGTAGATTTTCTTACGCCGCCACTGCGTTTATAAATCATGGGTGAATAAATTAAAGTATTAACAAAAAATAAACCGACTTCAAAGAATCAAAAAGAAAAATTAGACTAGAAAATAGATAGAAATATAAATACCACTGGTTCAGCTGCACATTATTATTTTTATCAGAAAAGAACAGTTTAGAAATATGTATTTCTTTTCTATTTTAATATCTTTATTGCGTCCCCTTAGAAAAAAAATGGATACAAAGGGCGGACTAAATGCCTAAAAGCATTCTCCCCAGTCAACCAAAAAAAGAGAAACTAAAATTAATATTTACATTTACATTATATGAAACAAAACAGATTATGATATAATATTGTATTTAAATATTATATAACACATATTCATAATACAAATATATTTATATGCTCATAAACATAAAAATATACATACATACATATATATTTATATAAATATACATAAATACAAAATTAATACATACGTATAAATACGACTATTTAACAATATTGTAATTCTAATGATTCTTCAGTAAATGCTCGCGTACCATCTTTTTAAAGGAGTATTTGTTAGGCGCTTTTCTGATATTATCAGGCAAGGAATGCAGCCTGAACAGTGAAGGAGTTACCATAGAACCCGGTGAGATGAATAGGAATATAAATCTTGATATTAGAGAAAGACCGAAGAACCCTACCATGACAAGAAGAGAGATATTGAAATCGTTCTTTGAGATAAGAAAGTGAATATGGATTATTTGGAATTGAAAAAAGAACAAGAAATATTCTGGAGTTGCGTCTTTGCCTTAGAGTAAGCCACTTAATCTGAGATCTATAATGAGAAATATGGTCGTACTTACGCAGACCAAAATAAATCTAATACTGTTAATAAGCGCTCCAGAGTGTTGAAGTTATTATGTTACACAACTATAAA
The DNA here is from genome assembly GCA_029286625.1 of Parnassius orleans. Classification (NCBI taxonomy): domain Eukaryota; kingdom Metazoa; phylum Arthropoda; class Insecta; order Lepidoptera; family Papilionidae; genus Parnassius; species Parnassius orleans. The sequence continues at coordinate 30,769 of JAGSMP010001559.1, read as the reverse complement.
ATAAACTATAAAAATATTTACGTGGTAGAGCCATGCTACAGCTATATTAGTAGTATAGTTGTAGTACGAATGGGTCGGCTCGACCGGGAAGGACCACGCTCTCACAGAATACCAGCGTAATAGCAGCTTAACACTGCTGTGTTTCTGTATGGTGAGTGTAGAGAACGGAGACCCTTTTACTGGAAAAGAGGCATTCCATCTTAGTCCTCACGGGTGACAACGCATCTGCATTTTGATTCTTTATTGAAGATAGATGTAGATGTCTATGAGTCACAACCACTTACCATCAGGTGGACTGTGCTCGTTTGTCACCCTATCCTATAAAAAATACATATAAGAAATTGCTGGGTAGCTACTACCTTATTCCAGGGTTAGTATTGTCTATAAAATCCTTCATATTGTAATTATCCTTTTAAAATAATCTTTGTTTAATAATGTTTTTGACGTTGCAGTGAACAAGTTTTGTATATTATGATATCTGATTTTAAATATTATAAAATTTAACAGAGGACGGAGAATAATTTAAATTTTCTTTGAAATATTTATTCCGTTGTTTGTTTGGGAAGAAATCAGAACAACAACGCAAAGTTTTGTTACGCTTCGCTATGATCTGAATAATAAACGCGTTAAGAATTTTCTTACTCTAGAAATGTATTTGCATACTAGTATTATGTAATAATCAATATTGTACAAAAAATTCTATTATATTCTATTCGTATTCACAACATATTAGGCTGGTTTAGTGATAAAATGAGGGCTGTAATTACGTTAATGACGAAATTGGAGTGATTTCGGAGAAATTATCGCGCCGCATACTGGAAAAGGCAAAGCAACGTCTGCTCGGCCAGCATGTTTTAGCAAACTTCAAAAGTGTTCGTCATATGTGAACCGATTTTAATGATTATGTGATTGATTATTTATTAAATGAGTTATACTTCAGGTGGTTCTATTTAAATTTGGAGAAAATATTTTATCCGTAAGGTGCATAATACGGGTGAAATTTTAGGTAACCATTTAAACGACATTACGTTATGATGAGCTTGTGATATTCCTTAGTCCACTCAAAAGTGTAAAAAAAAAAAAGTCGACTTCAAAACAAACAATATTAAAATATACATTTATTGAATAAAACTATTTTACGGATTTTATCGCGTTTACTAATTTTGATTCCTGACGTTTCGGGTGCTTTACAGCACCCATGGTCACGGGGGATTGAGGTGTTTGACGTCCCAATGTCATAGTTAGCCCGGCTACCTTCAGTTTTTGGATGTTAATTTTGGTCCGATCTACGCAGAATGAGCTTACAGTATCTTGAAGTCTTGCAGTGGTATGCTTGGGTTTGGATTTAATTTTGTTAATTATAGGATCCCAAGCAGATGGAGCACCCATCCATCTTCTCTATTGAAATTAGGATGTTTTTAATTTAATAGCCTCGCGTATCATCCTTGGTAGGAATCGGTGTTCTTTTGCGAGGATTTGTGGTCTATCAAATCTGATGTAATGGCGGGAACGATCTTGAACATGTTCACAGACTGCAGACTTCCAGAGCGTCGGTGCCTCACGTCAGCTATATGTTCTTTCACGCGGGTTTTAATGGATCTTTTGTTTGTCCTATGAGAGAAACCACATTCACAATCAAGCTTGTACACTCCTGCATCTTGTAGAGGATATTACACTTGACGGATGGTAAAATTGACTAATCTTCTTCGGCGGCTTGTATGTTTTAATAGAAGCTCGCTTCAAAATGTAGCCAACCTTGTCTGTGACTCCTGACATAGGGTAGTACAGCAGGCACACGCTCGACTGTGGCCGGCTTCACTCGGTCACTGTGACGTAGGCGCAGGACCCGAAGCTTGTTGTCTTGCAATACTTGCTCGACGTGCTGAAGCTCGGCGGCCAGATGTTTTCTGTCACAGATCCTCGTGCTCTCTGAAACAAAGATTTTCCACGGTAGCTAACTGTGATGGATGATGGTTCGATTCACCATTTAAATATCGGTTGGTATGTCTTTTTCCTATACACAGTGTGACCAATAGTGTTATCAGGATTTCAGATCACTAAAACATCTAGGAAAGCTAAAGAATTGTTTGCCTCTAACTCCATTGTGAATTGTATTTTAGAGTTTATGGAATTAAGGTGGTTGGTTGAAAAATGCAGTTACTTTGTCAGATGGTAAAATTGTGAAAGTGTCGCCTACGTACGCTTGTAGAATCTTGGATATACAGGAGCAGTAAGAAGGCTTCTCCTCAAAGTCCTCCATGAATATGTCGGCGACTATGGGAGATACGGTGAGCCCATTGCTACGCCATCTACTTGCTTGTAGAACTCCTCCTTCCACAATAGATAGCCAGATGTAAGGCAGTGTTTTAGTACTACTGCATATTCTGTAGAACAGACAGTATGAAGTACAGACCTTTCAAGCAGGGCGTTATGTCAGCAGTAACGAGGCAGTCCAGTCTCCTTGGCTTCCTTTACACGAAAGGCACCCAACAGTTACTCACCTTGCTGTGCACTTAGAAAATAGAGAGCGTATATTTCACCGAAAGAAATTTCAAGAAAGAATTGCATCACCGCCAAAACTACACTAACAGCCTTCTTTCAACTTTGTCAAACCGACCCTTTGCAAAACGTTGTTATATTCTGAAGTCCCCGCTATTATACTTGGAACACATCTAGGAAGAAGTGAAACGTCAGATTCAAGGCGCGCCTGTTGCAAATTGGCGCGGGTAAAGTCATCAGATGCCCTTGGTCGTGTATACCGTCCATGTAACTAATTTTGAATGTTTCTGTTTACGATTGCTGCTGCATCATGTTCGGGGTCCTACAGGATATAAAGACCTTAAAACTATCAACGGTCAGGAATGCGCAACTTATAGAGAAGCATGTGAAGCTTTGCATCTTTAGAAAACGATAATCAGTGGATGAAACCATGGAGGCTGTACAGTGCCAGTCACCAGCCAAAATTAGGGATCTTTATGCAACTCTCATATCATCTTGCGGGCTATCTAATGCACATAAATTGTTGGAAAAATATAAAGAGTACATGGCGGAAGATATTTTGCGAAGGTTACAGCAGACACGCGAAAATGACATACAATGAACACATTTATAATGAAGCACTTGGAAAAATTGAAGATAAAGTAATGGCAATGGTAGGCAAAAATTAAGCGACTTTGGAATGATAAGCCTCAGCGAAAACCGAAAATGAGCTAAGTGATGAAATTATACGTGAAACAAACTACGATATACCAGCTTTGCAGCAGCAAGTAGCCGAATTTGTACCCCGCTTGCTTCCTGAACAAAAGCGAGTTTTGACAAAGTATTAGGACAAATTGAATCTGGAAATGGTGCACTTTTCTATTTAGATGCCCCTGGAGGAACTGGTGAGACATTTTGTTAAATTTATTATTAGCGCAAGTACGGAAAGATAAAACATTTTGTGGCCGTAGCTTCCTCCGGTATAGCCACCACGCTGCTAAGGGGCCGCACTGCACATTCTGTTTTAAAATTCTAAATCTATCCCAGGAGAATCGCCGATCTGCAACTTTAGCAAAAATAGTGCACGAGGTATAATGCTACGACAATGCAAACTTTTAGTGTGGGACGAAAGTACAATGTCGCATAAAAAGCTGTAGAAGCACTAAATCGAACGCTCCAGGATTTGCGCAGCAATACCGATGTAATGGGAGGAATGGTGATTTTACTGACTGGTGACTTTCGCCAAACTTTACCTGTCATTCAAAGGCACACCTGCAGATGAAATTAAAGCATGCCTCAAGTCAATTTTATGGAACAAGGTGACAAAATTCAGTTTAACTACGAATATGAGAGTGCATTTGTATAATGATATCAATGCTGGAAACTATGCTGACACACTATTAAAATTGGCGATGGGTGGTTGGAAACGGATGCTGAGGCTGCGTTAAATTGACCAGAGATTTTGTAATTTAGTACAGAGTCATTCCGAATTAATTGCGAGCGTTTATTCAGATTTAACGAACAACATGCATGAAGACAAATGGTTATGTGAAAGGGCGATTCTTGCACCAAAAATGAGCGTTAACAAAATAAATTCAGATATATTAAGCGAAGTGGCAGTAGAAATAACAGAGTATTTGTCAGTAGACACAGTTATGGACACAGAACAGAGCACTTCATATCCCGTAGAGTTTCTAAATTCTATAGAGTTGTCAAGTGTGCCCTCACATAAGCTTCAATTAAAATTAGGCGTCCCAGTCATGCTAATGCGAAATTTAGATGCTCCTCGGTTATTTAACGGGACAAGGCTGCGTGTGACACATCTTGGACGGAACATAATCGGTGCTACAATTTTGACAGGCCTAGGAAAAGGTGAAAATGTTATTATACCACGGATCCTATAATTCCCACAGATCTTCCTTTTCAATTCAAAGGTTACAGTTCCTATTAAGCTCAGTTTTGCAATGACAATTAATAAAGCGCAAGGGCAAACGTTACAGGTAGCGGGGTCAACTTAGAAAAACCGTGCTTCTCTCATGGTCAGCTGTATGTAGCATGTTCGCGTGTGTCAAATGCCCAGAATCTCACATTCTTTCCCCGAATGGAAAAACATATAACATTGTGTACAGTAGCGTCTTAAAATAGTGTTCAATTAGTTTTTTCCAAAATTCCCACAATCAATTAATCAGAATTCCCACAGATCTTCCTTTCAATTCAAAATTTCCTATTTAGCTCAGTTTCTTTTCAATTCCAAATGCTGCACCTCTGACGGACCTATTAAGCTCAGTTTCCTTTCAACTCAAAGGCTGCATCTCTGACGGATCTTTTATTTGGCTCAGTTTCCTTTCAATTCAGAAAACTGCATCTCTGACGAATCAATTTAACTCAGTTTCTTTTCAAAGTCTGCATCCTGACGGATAATTATGCTCAGTTTCCTTTAATTAAAAATATCCCATTTCCGTTTGGAATAAACAGGCTATTTTCATGCTTTCCTATACGCTGCGTTTCGAAACATTTAAATACGCTGACGAATCAATTTTGATCAGTTTCCTTTTAATGGCTGCATCTCTGACAAATCTAAAAACTCAGTTTTCTTTCAATTCAAAAAGCAATGGATAGTTCATTTCCAGTGACCATGCGGGCGAAGCCGCGGTAACATCTAGTTATGAATAATCCCATCCAATATTTTCAACTATTACGAATATCCTGGGAATGAGGTGATCTTTGAAAGCTAAGTATTCTTGTGATCTTAATTGAATAAAAATGTTTTATACTTTTTATTATATTCTATGAATAATACGTTTCCCTAAACTTTCATGCGTGGTAGAGTCACACTGTAGCTGTATTACTGCTGCAACACGAACAGGTTTGCTTAACCAGGCAAGGGCTGCACTCATATAAATATCATCATATATTCGTACGGTTAGTTATATGAACCGGCCATAATTTTTAGCCAACTACAAAAAAGAGGAGGTCCTCAATTCGACTGTATGTTTTTTTACGTATGTTACGCGTTATCTCTAAAATGCTATTTTAAGTTATTTCAGTAGGTAGCTGAAGGTAACTGGAGTGAAACCAAGGTGAAACACCTAACAGCCTCGTACACCTCCCTCCCCACAGCCTCTGGAGTGACAACCATGTAAGAGATGCAGGAAGTCGATGGATGCAGGTGGCTCAGCACCGTGCTTTGTGGCATTCCTTGGTGAAGAGTACCTATGAAAGGCTGCTTTGATGATGATGTTTTTTAACCTTACTCTTGTACTAATGATAGAAGATTACTTGAGCATCTGCAAAAGGAAATGAGAAAAGTAACGTTTATTACAAATAACGGATCGAGTTAAAGAGACTTCCGCTAACTTGAGGGAAAACCGACCTTTTCTTTGCTAGGTTTTTTTTTGTAGTTATACGTTACTACGTGATTTTCATGAGTCTTAAGCAATAAACCTGTATTTAGATTGAAATAGTTGCGGTGGCGGATCAAAAGAATTCATCACCTCATTTAGTCCCTTTGATGTCGTCAGAGGCGGCTAAAGGAAATGCTGGATAGATTTTTCTTTCATTGTTTTCATAGAATACTAGTATTGCTACTAATGCTCGCTATAAACACGCCAAATAAACTTAAATTGCTGGTGTTAGGATTAGTTTACGACCGTATTCGAATGGCGGATTTGAAGTTTTTTCCAAAATTGCAATCAGTGCCTGTTCGGGTATTGTTCACTAATGATTTAAAGTTTATATTGTCAAACTATAGCGATTGCTTCGTGTAAAATGTTAACGCCAGCAGAAATGTACGGGTGGACCGTGCAGTGCCCTTAAGGCTACTGTTGCTTCAATGGTTGATACTGTTGATTTAATGGCTTCCGATGGTTAGCGGTGTAACTTAAGATTTACACTAAAATGATATAGGGTCGTGAATTCTCTTACGTTGCCACTACATGGTAATGAAGTACAGGTCATAGTGCAGTCCTTCTCCGGTGGTGGCGAATGTCGATCCATTCGTGCTGCAGCCATAATATTATACTACAGCGAGGTTCATCATTTCGGGTTGAGTCTACTGCTAAAAACCTCCCCCATATTATCTGTATGATAAACACATATAAAACACTTTGAGTCGTTAGTTTCCGGAAAACGTTATGGGACGGAAGCATCAATCATTAAGCAAGTCAGGATTCCACACACTCCATCATTACCCCTACATTACATCGCAGTGACGTTGAAATTGGTTTCTTTCTGAATAATTCTACAGTAAAATACTCGCATAATGTTTTGTTAAGTAGTGACCTTAATTGTATATATAATTTGCATATTTGATAGTTAAATTATTTTTATATTTAATTTAAAAAAACTTAATTTCATCATCATAGGCCTTCCCCAAGGAATGCCATAAAACTCAATCAGTTAGAGGCTGCCAATGAAAACCTTTATTATCTATCGGTTGTCGGCGACGGGGAGCAGCCTCAAGAGTGCGAGACGTCTGGTACTGCGATAGACAATCCATCTGCCAAGTGTGACGATTAAGGCAAATCCTCCCTACAAAAGGAGAGGCCAATATTCAATGATGAAGATCCTGGATATTTATGAGTTTTTATATAATTACTATGCTATAACAGAGGAAGATAACAGCTGCCATATTGAGACCATCTGGAAGATGATGTACATGTTCAGAGCACATAACATTGTTATTGGCGAAAGACCAAGAATATTACGGCTTGATAATTACAGGTGGAGTGCCCATTTAGTTTAATTACTGCTGCTTAAATGTGTTGGAGATATAAATTTAGCTAAAATCCGGCAATTTACTTTTAACTGTGTTTATTATTACACGATTTAAGTACTCATTTTTGGTAATATATCCTAAACGTGTAGTAATTTACTTAATGAAGTAAATAGACAATAAGAAGAGATGATGGTAAAATGTTTCGTATGGTGTGTGTGAACCAAATACACTTTTTACTCTTAACGAGGCATTCCAACTTAGCCCTCACGGGTACCAACGCATCATTTTGTTTCTTAATCGAGTTCAGACGTAGGTGGACTGTTTTTCTGTAGCACCCTTATTCTATAGAATAAGAGTGACAAATGAGCACATATTCCAACTGATGGAAAGCGGATGTTGTGGTCCATAGACATCGACATCAATCCTCGATTAAGAATTAATATGCAAATGCGTTGTCACATTGAGGACTATGGTGGAATTTTTGAATTTCCGATTCTCTAAACTCACCATAAGAAACACAGCAGCATAAAAGCGCTGATTTACGTTGGGATTCTGTGATAGCGTGGGCCTTCTCCGGTCGAGCCAACCATTTTCTGCTATGTATCTGACTGTGTGCTCGGTTATCATCCTTAATTCTAAAAAAATACGAACTAAGACAAATATACAAGACCCTTTAATTTTTACTAAGAGAAAACATAGATATTTCATTATATTTAAAAATACCTATGTATAGTAATAGAACTTTTTTTTTTCAATTTCTTTTATCAACTATTACTAGCTAGTACTGAAATCTCACCTGATGGGAAGTGGTGATGTAGCCGAGATGGTAAAGTGCACTGAGTCAGCTTGACAAAAGCCTATTTTTGCTTTGCTTGCCTTGCTTGGAAGACACCCACATTTTATTCGTATGTAAAGGCAGATGCTCGTAAATTATTCCACTCCGTTGACGTACGCATTTCAAACAACGAAGCAAACCGTTTGATTCAAATACGTTGTGTGTCGAACGCAAAAATAGGCAGTAAATGAGGCAATTCTTGCTGACTTTCTCCAGAATGTATCCTGTAGAAAACCGAGAGGATGTTTTGTGGCTGTGCTCGAGACTAGCAAGGTTGGCTTTAAGTCGATTTGGGTCAAAAAGAAGCCTCCTATCACGCCTTTTTATTTCCTAATGGAATACAGTTATAGCAAAAAATATATTTTGTACATAACAAATAAATCATTGTATAAAAATGTAACATGAAAGTCTATTTACCCAGGAAAAATATTTACGCAAAATGGAAGAATCAAATAACGTTAAAATAATTTATTGCTTCCTCAGCGAAAAGGCGTGGTAAGGGAATATACAAGGCTAAAATATTTGTACAATGTTCATATAGGTAGTCAAATCGGAGACACGCTTATTTGTTTACTGGGTTGGGTTTTCATGCCTAGGAGTTTTCTTTCCCATAATATATTTCTGCTGATGATTAGCAGTATACCTATTATTGCGTGCCAGTTTAAATTAGCAAGGGAGCCGGTACAATCACAGGATTTTAGTCATCTTTAAAATTAAAAATTGCACCCTTCTTTGAAGTTGGCTATAAAGGTTTCCACGAGCTATAGTTTACACATTTTTTACATAATAATTATCATTAATTTATTTCATTATTCATTCAACTTCGAGCCATCACTGAGCTTCAGTGGCTCAAGGGCTAGGCACTTGCCGTAAAACGCGAGCAACCCGGGTTCGATCCTCGATCACCAATGAAATTGTCAATTTATGTACTGATTTATCACGTGCTTGGTGGTGAAGGAAAACATCGTGGGGAAACCTGAATGTCTGAGAAATAAGAAAAATATTTCGCAGACATGTGATACCCACCAGGATATTGAGACAGCGCGGCGGAAATGTTCTTGTCTTTAATCAATCACAGAATAGTGAGAAGACCTGTGCACAGCTGTGGAACATATAAAAGCTGTAACTTTTTTTTCATTATTGAACACATCATGTTAGTAAATTTCTTATTACTATCCCAAATAAGCGAGTAGTGGCGGCGTAAGAATATTGCTCGATATCATCCGTGGGTGTCGTAGAGGTGACAGAGAGAAACTGAAACAGTGAATAGCCAACGATATAGCCATCTTCTTGATAACTACTCAAAATTATTAAAAAACTGCGGTTATCAATTCGCCTGCCAAGATTGGCAACAGTAACTAATCCCCTTGACGCCATCGATGGAGAGGTCTATGTTCAGCAATGGGTTTTATAGGCTGTAACGGATGGATGGAATGGATATCAAATTGTAATAAATTCATCATCATATTCACAGCCTATATAGAGTCCACTGAACGAAATCTGATAGCTGACACAGATAGCTATCGATAAATTTATATATTTTGTAGATAGTATGCCTTGTTAGCTTATTAAAAATTTCAATGGCATTACGAAAGAGTTAAATAACCGTTTATAACGAACTACAGTTTTAATTAGCGTTCCTTGATTTATCGTGTATGTGTTTTAGGTTTGATATAATGAACAGTGAATGTGGAAATTTATAATTAATGGTAAGAAATAATGGCCGTCTATAATTTTATGCGCCATTATGAGACCATTACCGCTTGCTTCGTAACCGTTATACTTTATGCGCATCATTCTCAAATAGAGGTGATTATTTTTTCAATTTTCCTTTCATGAAAAAGACGTTTCAGTTTTTATCAACCATAAAATTAATAATAATTAACGATGAAAATATAATTTTATTTAATAATATTTTTTCTGTACTACCCTAAAATTTTGGATTTATAAACCGCATGTAATTATTAAATAAATGAATGAATTACACGTCATAAGTATTTAGCTAACTGTCTCTATAGATAACAAAATTTGAGAGTTACATATAAGGTCGTAACGAAACATACTTTTAAACAAATAAAGTAATAAATAGTAAAGGCTGTAAGCGTATGGCATGGACCTTCTTTTATTAATTTTCTGACAGAAAAAAGAGTGAGGGTTGGGGACGGAAAAATGACCGCAGAGTTGCCCCAATGCGTGTTTGCGGACTTCACATGTCTTCAAAATATATCATATCCTAATTGCTCAGACATGCAGGTTTCCTCACGATGTTTTCTTTCTCCGCCGAGCACGTGCTAAAATCAGAACTTAAAATTGCAACATTTTCATTGGTGCCGGTGGGGATCTAACCTGTGTTGCTCGCTTACTGTGAAATTTACAGCGAGCGTTTAGCCCTTGAGCTACCAAGACTCTTAAAAAATAAAACTGTATTAATGTAAGAATATGACAGATATTGAAAAAAAATCTACACCTGAACTAATGACCTCTTCATTATATAGTCGCGATTCGCCCTTTTGAGTTCAGACTTGTCAACTACAGTTGCACAAAAATGTAAGTGGATGAAGCCAACGCACACAATAGTGAGATATTGAACATACTTCGGAATATTTATTATTGACATAATATGATTGCTCAGTAAATAAATACTTGTTTAAAATGCAAATATGAAAATACGTATCTGGAGACCTCGACTAGTAATTAAAAAATCGTCAATTACAAAATCGATCGTATAAAAATAATTTTCTGCACTAGTGATCGACTGACATAATGAGGTATATTGTTATATAATATAAAATATAGTGTAAATGTCAATAATCCTTATATACGAGGGTGGATTGAAAAGTACTCGGCCTAACACAGATCCATTCAATTCTAAAATCAAATCTACCCACATTATTTAGTTCAGTTCAGACTAGTTCATTGTGTGAAGTTCGAAACGTGTGCGATAATTAGTTGTGATTTTATAAATTTATTAACAAAGTAATCGGACATAATTTCCGCGAATGGAGCAAATCGAGCAGCGTGCCGTCATTAAGTACTCCATAAGAAGGGCTATCATCAAAAGCCATCCATGATGACATGGTCAGTACATTAGGCGATTGTGTCTCGTCATATTCATCCGTCAAAAATGGATAGCAGAATTTAAGCGTGGTAGAGAGAGTGTGAAGATGAACCCCGCTCTGAAGGCCTTCGACGTCAACTACTGACGAAAATATTAAAAGTACTTGATTTAATAATGGAGACCGCAGATTAAAATTAGAGAGATAGCCGAGATTATAGGCATCTCTTATGAACGAACTCAAAACATCATTGTCAACGAGTTGGGTTTCCACAAGGTGTCTGCGAGGTGGGTTCCGCGACTGCTTTCAGTTGAACAAAAAAGGACGCGATTGACTATTTCACGCGACTGTTTGGAGTTATTTGAAGCCGATGCAGATGATTTTTTGAATCGTTTTGTTACTATGGACGAAACATGGGTTCATTACTGTACACCGGAACAAAACAACAATCAAAACAGTGGAGAAGACCTGGTTCACCACCCCCTAAAAAGGCTAAGTCGATTTTGTCGGCAAATAAGGTGATGGCTTCAGTATTCTGGGACTCGAAAGGTGTGATTATGATTGATTATCTTGAAAGGGTCAGACTATAAACTCTGAATACTACTGCACCTTACTACGTCGTTTACGAGAGAAAATAAAAGAAAACGTCGAGGAATGCTCAGAAGAAAAGTCCTGTTTCATCAAGATAACGCCCATGTTCACACGTCAGTACAGTCAATGGCTGAAATTCACAACTGTGGCTGTGAACTGTTACCGCATCCGCCGTATTCACCTGATCTGGCACCATCAGACTTCTTTCTGTTCCTAACCTAAAAAGCACTTGGGAGGTCAAAGATTTTCGACAAACGACGAGGTCAAGCAGCTGTAGACGCATATTTTGACTCTAGGAAGAATCATTTTTTCAACGGTCTAAATGCTTGGAAGGAGGTGGCAAAGTGTATTGAACTTGATGGTGATTATGTAGAAAAATAAAAATATTACTGATTTAGTATGTGTTTATTTTCTTGGTTAGGCCGAGTACTTTTCAATCCACGCTGTAAGATATTTTGTATATGGTAGACCCACGTGCTTCTACATTATGGCTGTAGCAATGACAAGAATGGGTTGACTCGACATGGAAGGACCACGCTCACAGTATACCAGCGCAAAATAGCGGCTTAATGCTGCTGTGTTTCGTGTGGTGAGTGTAGAGAACTGGATACCAAGAGTCGTCAGGAGTGACAATGTATAATTCATTTTGATACTTAATCGAGGTTAGATGAAGATGACTCCAAACTTTGAACACACAGACCGGTAACCACTGCAGCAAATATCACATACTATATATGATTTTTGCTAAGATATTCAGGTATCCCTAATGAGAGGCTGCATCAGACTTCTTTCTGTTCCTAACCTAAAAAGCACTTGGGAGGTCAAAGATTTTCGACAAACGACGAGGTCAAAGCAGCTGTAGACGCATATTTTGACTCTAAGGAAGAATCATTTTTTCAACGGTCTAAATGCTTGGAAGGAGGTGGCAAAGTGTATTGAACTTGATGGTGATTATGTAGAAAAATAAAAATATTACTGATTTAGTATGTGTTTATTTTCTTGGTTAGGCCGAGTACTTTTCAATCCACGCTCGTAAGATATTTTGTATATGGTAGACCCACGTGCTTCTACATTATGGCTGTAGCAATGACAAGAATGGGTTGACTCGATATGGGAAGGACCACGCTCACAGTATACCAGCGCAAAATAGCGGCTTAATGCTGCTGTGTTTCGTGTGGTGAGTGTAGAGAACTGGATACCAAGAGTCGTCAGGAGTGACAATGTATAATTCATTTTGATACTTAATCGAGGTTAGATGAAGATGACTCACCAAACTTTGAACACACAGACCGGTAACCACTGCAGCAAATATCACATACTATATATGATTTTTGCTAAGATATTCAGGTTCTTTATGTGAGAGGCTGCCAAAATACATATTTTGGTAGCCTCTCACGTAGCGTATCACACACAGGATTATCGCAATTCTAAGGAATGTGGATATCGAGGAAACTCGATGGTGTGATATTGTTAATAGTTTGGTCAAAAGTCCTCCCAATAACATCGTTCAGAAGAATGTGAACATGAACCTGCCAGCAATATCATAAATGAAAATCCGTGACGCACACTTGTCGGCGCTGCTTTCGCAAGGATACCGATGTCGGGTACGATTATTCCGCAAGCTTTTTCTTCAAGTAATGTGTTGAGATAACTAGATGATAAAGCGTGTAGTTAATGCTTAAATTACTTTTTTTTTACTAAACTTAGAGGTGATAAGGCATGCGTAGACTTCTTTGTTTGAAGTTGACTGCAGGTTTCCATTGTTTGCTTTAACCACTTTCCATCAGGAGGACTATAAGTTCGTATGTCACTTCTGTTTCATAAAAAAAAATCTGCAGGCGCCCTTACCAGAACTCATGCTACTACTGTAATAGGTGCTATTTTATTTTTCACGCGTATCTCAGTTATTTCTGTATCGCTAAAGGCATCAATCAGTCAAAAAATGTTTATTAGCCTTTTATGATAAAGAAAAAAATCATCTCGTTTTGACCACACATTAAACGAAATTTGATACTCTTTCAAAGGCGAAAACAGTCCCTCATTAAGTATGAAAATAGAACATTAGTAGAAAACGTCGCTAAAGGGTCTTCAATTACGCACCACTAAAACAAAATAAAGTTGTGTAAAGTTTTTAATTCCCTGTGTATTTAGATAACATTATATCCAACTTTAGAACTATTTACAACCCTTATATATATAGTCAGATGTCAGATTTACCCTTCGTATTTCGTTTTTTTTTTAATTTAAATTGACCTATATTTTTAATTATTCAAAATTCAAAGGCGAGCTGCTCCTGAATAAATAGACTTAATGTTTGCTCAAATATATTTAATGAATCGTTCCTTAACTTTTATTTTAGATTGCAGTTTTTATGAATAGTTTGTAAATTCTTAAGAACTTTACCTGGTTTCAACCTAAAATTTTAATATTCACCTAATATTTAACTTTGATCTGATTCTTTTTGGGTACGTAAAAATATAGGCGGGTACCACAAACTGTTACTTTAAGATTTCCTTCACTTTTTTTGAATGTTTAAAATTAAGTTTTAATGTTTTGGATGAGAATTTAATATATCTACTGTGTACCTGAAATAGATTACTTAATTTTTTACTCTTTTTCTTTTTCTGTTTGATAAGTAAGTTCTTATTTTATGCTAGTTGACTATGTGCTGTCTGGTAGCGTGAGGTTTGCCATGTGACTTAAAGATAAATAATCAATCACCCCATTTCATCCTGTAGGTGTCAAAAGAGTCAAATAAGAAATGCCAGAAAGATGTTGTGGGTTTTTTACAATTGAAAAACATGAAAGGTGCGAGACGTCTGTAACTGCGATCGTCAATCCGTCTGCAAAGCAAAGTGATTGAGGCTAATCCTCTCTACTAGAAGAGAAGCTCATGTAGTAAACTTTACGGGCTGATGAAGAAGGACGAATTTAGGCTCGCTTGATATTTTATAGCATAAGGGTGACAAACGAGTACACAGTCCACCTGATGGTAAGTGGATACTGTGGCCCATAGAAATCTACATTTATCTTCGATTATGAATCAAAATGCACCCTAAGGACCAAACTAAGACTGCCTCGTTTCCAGTGAAAAGGGTCGTGTGCAAATAGTTGTTGCTCAACCTTGCATGATATCTCATACCATATACGCAATAAAACGTACATGTAAGTTACATACGCCTACCGACCTAGTTACATATCTTTACAGTCTACCGAGATCTAGCATGCCATCACGAAGACGTCCCGGCGACATTTTCGCTGAATGTGCTGCAATAGTCGCCGCGCTGAGGGTGAAGGAGTTACATATGCCTACTATGACCTTACAGGAATCCGGGAGTCACCTACCATACAGCACCGCCTGCTCAGCAAATAATAGCACGTCTTTAAAGACGTGACTCAATTCACTTACGAGACTTAGGAATATTCAACAAATTCACTTACGTGACTTAGGAATATTCGAAAAAGTCATCGTCTCCTTCCACTTCAACCCTCCCTAAGCTAGCTAAGTAGGGTTTCTCACGATGTTTTACCTCACCTCCGAGCACGTAATAAATCAGTACTTAAAATTGCTATTAACAATTTCGTTGATGCTGGCGAGGATCGAACCGCGGCTGGTCGCGGGTCGTGAAATTCCCATCGAGCGCTACCACAACTCTATTCGACCGAGATAAATGATATTCAATGAAAAAAAATTGATCCTGCTAATAATTTCAATGCTTCAACGCTACTTCAAAATCTTTCATTAACATTTCACTCTTCAACACTCTGAATTTCTACATTTATTTCACTCTTACACAAGAGTTTACGACTCTAAAGTAAGATCCAACCCGAAGAACACTCTTGTAGACGTAAATACACCGTAAAATGAGGATCTTATTGTTTTATTACAACAATGAGTTTTATTTTCGTAACTTTATTAGAACACGTACATGACGTTGGAGGAATTTATCGCGTAGTGACCTGCATGCCGTTCATTGGTGGCGTGTAGTGGTCGTGTAAGAATATCCATTTCTATATCGTCCCGTGGGTGTCGTACAAGGCGACAGAAGCATATAAACCAGGCGATAGCGGCAGCTTCTTCCTAATAACGACTAAAAAAATTAAAACTGCGGTTGCCATCCCGCCTGCACAGGTTTGGTGACTATGTGCAAATATCAATTAATCTATGAAGGAGGAAGTTTGATAGGCTGTAACGGAAACTTCTATGAATTCGTCAGTATCAGTCTCGCGACCTTTTTATGAAGTAGGCTAATAAAAATATTTGACACTTCCATCGTTGTTTATTTTTAAAACACAATCGACCTTACTTATAATCATTAATTATCGCTTACTTTAATAAAGTACAAATAATATTTATGCCTGTCTCTTTGTATTGTCATTAACTAGAAGAGAGATTAACTTTAACAATTTCTTAAATTGACGTTGATTTTATGAGTAAGGTCGCATGTATTTACGGAAAAATAATTTATTTTGTTGACGAGCACAGCCCACAATCCATACTTATCCATACTAATATTATAAATGCGACAGTGTGTTTGTTTGTTTGTTTGTTTGTCCTTCTTTCACGTCGCAACAGAGCGTCGGCATGGCATGATTTTTGTATGGGATAGTTTGGTGGCTGTAGAGTGACATAGGCTACTTTTTCCGCGGAAAACATCTCATTCTCGTGGGAAAATCGAATATGTTGCACAAGTTTGTCCTTCTTTCACGTCGCAACAGAGCGTCGGCATGGCATGATTATTTGTATAGGGATAGTTGTGGCTGTGAGTGACATAGGCTACTTTTTCAGCGGAAATACATATCATTCCCGTGGGTAAATCGAATATGTTGCAAAATTAAATTCAGCTAAGTGGCGCCACCGTGAATCTACAAGACGGACGACGGTACGATGGACGAACACAGAAGGTCAAAATATCTGGATTATTATGTCTTTTACTAAAATTAAGATGAAAATGTATGGATCTGTATTTTTCACGCAGGACCGGGAAGAGAGCGATAAAAACATAAAATTCACCAGTTAATTTTCTTCAAACGTTTTGTGCATCGTAATTCACAGAATAGGCGATAACCTCGCAGACGATATTAAGTAATCCGTTGATGCTCTGCCTACCCGCAAGGGTTACAGGCGTGATTATAAGTATGGATTAGTAATACTATCACCACCTGTCACGTTTTCACCCTTAACTATTACTTAACAATGGTAGAAACAGTTCTTAGTAAGCCTTATTAATAAGCCTTAGTAATATTTATTGAACGGAAATGAATACAGTTCTTATATGTGGTTATGAATGAATCGGTATTACAATAAGAAAAATTGTGCAAAATTATAAGAAAAATATTTTTTGAGAGTTCTTATTAACTAACGTATACATAGTTTAAATTGATTCCGCTAGATGTCGTTACTAGGTTTTTAAAACACGGTAACGAAATGTTTCCTGACATGTACTTAACTCCCGCCGTTGAGCCGCGCGTCAACTTATAGTGCATACGGTACCTATACGCTTAAATTGTTTCTATTTCGTAGCTTATTCGACTACCTGCTTTCGATTTCAGTTGTTTGTTATTTGCTTTGTGATTTGGTTAAGGTTGAATGGATTTATATTGGCTTTCATTTTCGGATTTGTGTATTTTCTTGGATCGGTTTTCCTTTATACATATTTAGACTCTGGCTTTGATTTTGGATTTTGTTTATTTAGAATCGTGAATTAGTTTTCGTTGTTTTAGGTTCTTTAACAATATTTCAAAGGAATATTAATAGTATAGATAGTGTATACGGTACCTATACACTTACTTCTTTTTTCGTTGGTTATATTTATATTGACTACTGCTTTCGATTTCGGTTTTCTGCGATTTGTTTTGTGATTTGGTTTAAGTTGATTCGATTTTTTTTGGCTATCATTTTCGAATTCGTGTTGTGTTTTGAATTGGTTTTGTTGTTTTGATTTTAAAAAATATTTAAAAGGAATATTTATTCCTGTTAGATATTTTGGATTTGCTTTTAAAAAAAAATATTTAAAAGGAAATTTAATTCCTTTTAGGTATTTTAACGTTTTTTTATAAATAGGTTTTTTCTTACTTCATAATGCCTCGCAAACGTAAGTCCAGCCTTTCAAGAGTATCTTCTCATCCGGGAGCACTACTAGATTTGAGTTGCATTAGTATACTGTATACTTCCTGAGAGTTAGTTTCTAATTATACAAGTTATGTAGGTTGAGAAGTTGTTCGTAGGTAGCATTCGACTTAATAGTATCAGCTAAGGTTTTGCCAACATTTACAAAAAAATTAATAACATAATTTACAGATACAGAAGGTTCAGATTTAAAAATTGTACAGCTCTAAATTTTGGGTTTTATTTGACTGAAGTAGTTTAGAGGGTGGTTGCTACAGATAGACTCCTAAGCAAAAAATTTATGAGATGTTCTACCACCTCACAAAATGTACGCTTTTTTTGTAAACTGAAGTGGTAATCGAACTTACAGTCCACGTAATGGTAAGTAGCTACTGCCACTCATGGGAAACTACTACTAACATCAAACAAAAAAGGCTAAAATGAAAAATGGAATGATGACTAAGATGGAATGCCTCACAGCTTGTAATTATACTGGCTTTTTATAATATTCAGACCGTAGCACAGCAGTGCAAGCGCTCCTATTTGGCGGCAGAAATATGTAAAAGGATTTTACCTACCCAGATAGTATCGTAGGCAAAAAAGAGTCCTACCTCCTATTTATGTATTTGTGTATTATAAACTGTAACACTACTTATATTTCTTAGAAGCCAAAAACTCATTCTTTCAAAACACGCGGGATGAATGGAAAATCGAATTTCTCACGTATGTAAATCTACTTGAATCATTAAAATATAAAATAAGTACTGTATTTTCTGGTATCGGTTGCATCAGAATAACCATTACTCTATATCATACCGTGGGTGTCGTAAGGGACAACACAGGGAAATTAAACAAAAGATGACCAGCACCATCCTCCTGATAACAAGAGAAAATAATAAAAAAACTGTGGTTGCTAACCCAACTTCCAAGCGTGGCAAAATCTGCCCTGTGAAACAATCTATGGGTAAGGCCTGCGTTCAGCATTGGTCCTTTGATAGACGGTAATGAATGAATTAATGAGTGAAGTACTGTGTAAAGCATTACAATATCTGAAATTAACTGAGTGGTTTTTTATTGTCGCCAACATCAGAGACCGCTTTATTAAATTTTAACACTGAGTCTTCGCTTCACCCTTGTTCATCTTGTTCACATAAATTTCCCAGGAGCGTACAATGTTGGTTCGTCGAAAATTTGAGTTATTTTTGTTTTAATTAATTTGGCTAATTGACAACACGCGACTAAATTTATTGGATGTTTAAGCAAATTTCGTTTTCAAAATGTGACTCCTTTTCTGCCAAGGAATCTTTGGGTAGGTACCATCCTCTTACTTACTTCTGCCGTCAAGCAGTGCCTACACTACTGTGTTCCAATCTGAAGGGTATAGAGTGCCAGTATAGTTACTGGTTATAGGTTATATATCTTAATCCTGAGAGGTAACACGTAGCTAAAGACTTCTTTGATTGAAGTTGGTTGCAGGTGTCCATGCGCTGTAATAGCCACTTATAATTAGCTGGACTGTATGTACGTTTGTCACCTCAGTTATATAAAACAAACCCAGGGAGGTCCGTGCTCCAGCAGATAACTTTTATAGGAATGGAATGGATGGAATTTCAAATATCGTGTTCAACTTACGTTGCACTATCCGAAGAAAATTAAACAGAAGTCGTAGTAGCTCAGAGTTGAAGAACTCACCGAAATTTCCAGGTTCGATCCTCGGCGACAACAAACAAAATTGCTGCCACGCGTTTAGCGGCAAAGGAAAATATCGTGAAGACACCCACATCTCTGAGAACTAAATTATTTCAGAGACATTTATTTTGTTCGCCAACATGCAATGGAGCTCCGTGGCGCAGTGGCAATGAATTGCAGCGTCAAGGGCCGTGGTTCGATTCGCACGGAACAAGTATTTGTATGGCCTACAACAATTGTTCTGGGTCTGGATGTTTGTCCTTGTGAAATGTATGTATGTAAACTGCCCCAAAACAGGAGAAAATCCTAGTGTGGAGTTAACGTTTCAGAAAATAATAAAGAGAGAAAAGAGAAAGTAAGAGAGCAGCGCGGCGGAGCTTACTTCTACATAACCCTCATAGAAATGAGAGAAGGCCTGTGCCCAGCAGTGGTACGTATATAGACTGTAGCTTTACTTTATTTTACTAAATTAAGATTGCGTTGTAGCAGCTGAAGTATAAAGCAATAATAGAAAAAGCAATTTATGTTTTGGACAGGGAAGGGCTCATTCAAGGAATTAAAAAACGAGTGATTTGTATTCTACTATGATTTTCTTTGTACCCTTACACTAGTGAACTTCACAGTGTTAATAAACTATTGAACTTTGTACAATTTTGGTTTAAACGAGCTCTTTGACACAAATAATCTTGATATGCAAATAAGATAATTTATGTGTAGTGCAAAGGTATAAAAATATGCAGGTTTCCTCACGATGTTTTACTTCACCGCCGAGCGGTATAAGAGGGTTAGGAATTTTAAGTGCTGATTTACCACCGCAGGGCGAGTGGTAAATCAGCGCTTAAAATTACAATTCACAATTTTATTAGTGCAGTCGAGAATCGAACCCAACGCATCTGTAGCCAACTTTATTTTAAATTGGTGGTGGGTGACATTGGGCTGCTTACCATCAGGTTATCTGTTCGTTCGTTTCCCACTGTAATTTTATAAAAAAATTAGATACTTTGTCAGCAAGGGTTAAAAAATACCCAAAAAGTGTGTTTCATAATGAATTAACAAAAACTATAAAGATTATGTGCGCCATGTAGTGGCTGAGTAAGAGAATTCATATCGTACCTGCCATGCTCGTCATAAAAGTTGCCGAGGGAAATAACACAGGTGAGAGGCAAAAGCTTCGTCCTGATGACAACTCAAAAAATATCAAACTGTGGTTGCAACGCTTGGGAGACGGTTTGGCAACTGTAGTAAATATCACCCCTTTGAGGGGTGTCTAATATGTTCAGTAGTGTACTATTGATATCCTTCTATGAATGCGATTAAATGAATGCGCTTGTATGAACTTAAAATGAATATTTAAAATTGGAATAACTATCGGATTCTTCCTTCAAGTGTTGGGGGTCTGCAGCAAACAACTCGAGTGGCTGCCACTCAAGTCATTGTAATACGAGAGATGTTCTTCATGTACGTCGTACGTTCGTTATTGTTGCTCATACAGATAATGCAATAACTTAAACTTTTAATAAGAAGTAAAACCTGATGTCATAAACTAATAATATCTATTTCAAAACAAGCTCTAAAAGGCGTTGCTTGGACCAGCATCAAGATCCAACGTCAGATCAGCTCTTTGATACCATAAATATACCATTGTTATTGAAGTTACATATCTATATTTCAGCTCATTCGGATGACAGAAAGAGCTTCAAAAATTTATTACAAATTTTAAATTAGAGAGATATTTAAAGAATGCAAGTTAAACAAAAGCTGGTTATAATAATAATTCCAAACTCGAAAACATATTTTAAATGCTTCCATCATTACAAGTTCTTCGTAATAATTTAATATAATTTAATCCAAAAGAAATAGAATCAAAATAACAATTTGCTAAGTTTCGTTTACGGACTTGTGATTATTAGAGATAAATACCATCTTAGTCATCTCAGGTGACTGATCCTTATAAAAGCCGAGATTTTACATATTCGATTGAGATAAAATTATATTTCTTATTCTGTAATATTTAAATTACAAATTTATGTATCTTACTTCATTGGTAAACTTTTTGCATTAAAATTTATTAAGGATAAAATTGATACATCTTTAAAATTAATCGGGATAATTTATAATATCTATTATTCTCTTTTTCTGCATCAGCCCTTAAAAGTCCACTGTTGGACATGAACGTGAGACAGATGTATATATTCAAGTAGAAATCATCTCATTAATTCATTGCAACCTTTCAAAAGTTTCAGTCATATTTGCCTAGTTGACATGCTTGGCAGGCGGGTGGACAAAAGCATTATTTTAGTTACTAGGAAGATACTGCTATCCATTTAATTTTGCTCTGTCACTGTAAATACAGCTTAGATTTAAGACATTATTGATATAAATAATAGCCTTTAATCCGATCTATTCATTTATTTAAGTTTTAGTCATGTAAGTCCTATAAATGTCTAGTACGTAAGTTTATTAATGTTTTTATTGTTGTTTATTTAAAGACTTATTGTATGTCTATGAAGAATTGTCGTATGTCTATAAAGAATTGTTGTATGTCTATAAAGTATTGCTGTATGCCTGTAAAGAATTATTGTGTGTCTGTAAACTATGTGATAAATGTATGTTTATAAAAATAAATGCTGCCTAGACACTGAATTACACTCAAAACACACCCCGCACTCCTCCCCTCCTATCCCGCTCATTGTTCGAACGAAGGATGTGCGTTTCATCTACGCCCACACAAGCTGTGCCACCAAAAGCACGAAATAAAAGACGTGCTGTAGCCGACCTCTGACATTACTCGCTCAACAGTCATCACCTTATCACGTCACGCTGCCCTACAAGTAACACTTCACATATCAGCCCTTGATTCTTAAAGAATAGTCTTTTATTTAACTTCCCAAAAATACACCTATGGTTAGAAGAAGTCTACAAGAGAAAGTTGTATAGCCCTGCTGATAAGCTATACATCATTCAGTCACCTTATTAGGTATTCACGGTATGACATGGGGTAGTAGATTCTCCTACGCCGCCACTGCGGTTATAAATCATGGGTGAATAAATTAAAGTATTAACAAAAAATAAACCGACTTCAAAGAATCAAAAAGAAAAATTAGACTAGAAAATAGATAGAAATATAAATACCACTGGTTCAGCTGCACATTATTATTTTTATCAGAAAAGAACAGTTTAGAAATATGTATTTCTTTTCTATTTTAATATCTTTATTGCGTCCCCTTAGAAAAAAAAAGGATACAAAGGGCGGACTAAATGCCTAAAAGCATTCTCTCCCAGTCAACCAAAAAAAAAGAGAAACTAAAATTAATACACATTATATGCAACAAAACAGATTACGATATAATATTGTACATTTACCTATTATATTAACACATATTCATAATACAAATATATTTTTATGATGATAAACATATATAAACATACATACATACACATATATGGATATAAATATACATAAATACAAAATTAATACATACGTATAAATACGACTATTTAACAAAATTGTAATTCTAATGATTCTTCAGTAAATGCTCGCGTACCATCTTTTTAAAAGAGTATTTGTTAGGCACTTTTCTGATATTATCAGGCAAGGAATGCAGCCTGAACAGTGAAGGAGTTACCATAGAACCCGGTGAGATGAGTAGGAATATAAATCTTGTTATTAGAGGAAGATCGAAGAACCCTACCATGACAAGAAGAGAGATATTGAAATCGTTCTTTGAGATAAGAAGGTGAATATGGATCATTTGGAATTGAAAAAAGAACAAGAAATATTCTGAGTTGCGTCTTTGCCTTTAGGTGCCACTTAATCCTTCATATTGTAATTACCCTTTTCAAATAATCTCTGTTTAATAATGTTTTTGACGTTGGCAGTGAACAAGTTTTGTATATTATGATATCTGAATTTTAAATATTATAAAATTTAATAGAAGACGGAGAATAATTTCAATTTTCTTTGAAATATTTATTCCGTTGTTTGTTTGGGAAGAAATCAGAACAACGCAACAAAGTTTTGTTACGCTTCGTTACGATCTGAATAATAAACGCGTTAAGAATTTTCTTACTCTGGAAATGTATTTGCATACTAGTATTATGTATTAATCAATATTGAATAAAAAATTATTCTATTCTATTATATTCTATTCATATTCACAACATATTAGGCTGGTTCAGTGATAAAATGAGGGGCTGTAATTACGTTAATGATGAAAATTGAGTGATTTCGAGTGAAATTTATCGCGCCGCATACTGGAAAAGGCAAAGCAACGTCTGCTCGGCCAGCATGTTTTTAGCAAACTTCAAAAAGTGTTCGTCATATGTGAACCGATTTTAATGATTATGTGATTGATTATTTATTAAATGAGTTATACTTCAGGGGTGGTTCTATTTAAATTTGGAGAAAATATTTTATCCCTAAGGGTGCATTATACGGGTGAAATTTTAAGGTAACCATTTATACGACATTACGTTATCATGAGCTTGTGATATTTCTTAGTCCACTCAAAAGAGTAAAATAAAACAAAAGTCGACTTCAAAACTAACAATATTAAAATATATATTTATTGAATAAAACTATTTTTACGGATTTTATCGCGTTTAATTTTACTAATTTTGATTCTGACGTTTCGGGTGCAATACTTGCTCGACGTGCTGAAGATCGGCGACCAGATGTTTTCTGTCACAGATCCCTCGTGCCTCTGAAACAAAGATTTTCCCACGGTAGCTAACTGTGATGGATGATGGTGCGATTCACCATTTAAATATCGGTTGGTATGGGTCTTTTTCCATACACAGTGTGACCAATAGTGTTATCAGGATTTCGGATGACTAAAACATCTAGGAAAGCTAAAGAATTGTTTGCCTCTAACTCCATTGTGAATTGTATTTTAGAATTTATGGAATTATGGTGGTTTAAAATGCAGTTACTTTGTCAGATGGTAAAATTGTGAAAGTGTCGTCTACGTACCGCTTGTAGAATCTTGGATATACAGGAGCATTAAGAAGGGCTTCTCCTCAAAGTCCTCCATGAATGACTTCTTCGCTAGAGCAACGTTTAGAGAATGGTACTCTAAATATACCTCAAAACAGAGCTTTACCCGGTACAAACGTTGTTGCCCCTTATGTCATCATAAATGACTCTGCTTATCCACTAAAAACATACTTGTTACGTCCGTATCCATATAACAGTGGAAACCGCGAATTTGAAGTCTTCAACTATCGCTTAGGTCTTGCTCGTCGCTGCGTAGAAAATGCTTTTGGTATTCTTACTCAGAAATTTAGAATTTACCAAGGAAGAATAAAAATGAATCAAGCATCGGTAGATAATATAATACTAACTACATGTATATTACACAACTTTATAAGAAAAAATAGTGAAAATGAGGTTAATTCATGTAACTTAGAAAGTTTAGAGGATTCGAGCCTTAACAATTTACGTTCTCAAGGCGGCAGTGCTTCTAGTCAAGCATTTCGTGAACGAGAAAAATTCAAAGTTTTTTTTAATTCTCCTGTCGGTATTTTTAGCATGAATGAATACTAACACCCTTACCCATAAACGCACTACAAACACATTTTAACCAAATACTCTGTCAAAAAGTTGGTTATGTACCTATTTGATTTATGTTGTATTTAATTCTACTGATGTAATAAATATCGACATTGTAAAACATGAGTCTACTTTATTTACGTACCTGTCTTTTGATTTGAGCATAAAAAAGTTCAACTGTTATTTTTAATATTAAGATATATTGAAAACCTATGAAAACAATAAATGAAAAATAAAATTTATACTAACCATTTGCAATGAGTGATAATTCGACTGCAATTTTCCGCCACAGAATTTTTTTATATTTTGTGTCCAAATACTTCGGGTGTGCAAAATTATACAAACATGGATATGATCGTACACATTCAATTAGTTTTTCGTCGTTCATTTTGTTCGGTACGGCACGCGCATCACTGCGGAGCCAACGGGGCGAATGTGCATCATAGATAAATAGATATGTAGCAGCTAATGTGCATACGCAGCGGAATCACGGACGGGACGTGGCGTGCACGGGGCGGGACGGGGCAAACATCGTCGCCAACGATATTTTTCTCGTCCCGTTCATGCCACGTCCCCGTCCCGTCCGTGCATCCGTAACGTATGCATTTTCACGTACATTTTCTATGAAACGATATTTCCAAAGTCCCGCTCCGTCCGGAATAAAACACGTTACGTATGCAGCGACCTTAATACTGCTGTGTTTATTATGGCGAGTGTAGAGAACTGCAGATCCTTTTACTGGAAACGAGGCTCTCTATCTTGGTTCTCAGTGTTGGCAATGAATCTGCATTTTTATTCTTAATCGGGCATAGTTGAAGATGTCTATGGGCCACAGCATCCACTTACCATTAGGTGGACTGTGTGGTCCTTTAACACCCACTTAATACCGAGTGACGATGAAGTTATCACATTAAATGAAAAGACGTATCCTACATAAAGTTCTTTAAACATACACAACTAAAAAAAATATAACAATTAACATTCTAGTCGCGGTAGCATTTTTTTCGTTTTAATATTAAACAACATCATGTACATGCATACAGATATCACCTGGTGAATAGTAGAAGGTCAAAGACCCATGGCCTTTGAAGGCGAAGATACCTAGTTTAAACGTTGCCAATCCGAAATAATGAAATAAAGTAAAAAATCAAACAAAAAATATACTTACGACTAACAATTTAAGTCATAATTTTATGCGCGAAATTAAAACAAAGGGACCGCGTGCTGCGGATGTGTGAAAACAAGTTCAAGCGATAAATTTACTTAAAGTAAAAACTTAAGGCATAATTCTCTATGCGCGAAGTGACAAGAAAGGGACGGGTGTCGAAATTCATATTTTCTGGCGCGTGCGACGATTAGTAAGAAAGTAAGTCACTTAGTCCGACGCCGGCGTCCTTGGAGATGGTCTATGAGTAGCTTGACCTAATTTTCGTTTTTCGCGTACATCCTTTGAGTTTTAATTGTTGTTTTTTTTTTGTTTTGTGACATTTTAATAAGTTTCGTAATTTGTTTGTAATAGGACACGTTAATACGGTAATAATATGTAGTTGTGATAAGAAGGTGGTGTGACAGTTTATGAGAAATTTGACGCTTTCTTTTACTGTATTGTATTTATTATTTGTGACAGGACACATTAATAATACGCTAGATAATCATATTTAATAACTTAGTGGTGCGACAACCCGTGCGCAATTGCACGCTTTTATTTTATTAACGTCTTAACTTTTTAAATTTTAAGATGCATCGCATCATCATTTTAACGGTGGTAGAGCCACGCAGCAGCTTTGCTGTTGCACGTATGGGCCGCTCGAGCCGGGTTAGTACCACGACCTCACAGAATACCGGCGTGAAGTGGGCTCTGCTTTTGCGTTTCGTCTGGTGAGTGCAGGTGACCGGGCCCAATTCTCCCCATCAACATGGTGGCGGAATTAAATAATAGACTATCCCAGGAGGTACCAGCACCCTGGAGAATCCTCGCTGAGCATCCACGACCATGCTACTCCACTCCTGAGCGTGGGTGCTCAGGCTGCCCACGTATTCTGGGGGCAAAATTCCTCAGAACAATAACTGCTCGGGGCAAACTGAGCAACAACACAAGGCGACCCTGCCACGCTATCCGTGAATTTCTGCAACATCAGGGGACTGCACTCGAACCTAAACGCCGTCCACTACCATCTCAAGACGGCGAAGCCAACGCCTCTTTCTGACCGAGACGCAGGTGTCCTCTCCGGCTGATACTTCGTATCTCTCCTACCCAGGGTACAAATTGGAACACTCCTTTGTGCCTCGGGCTGGAGTTGCGTATACGTCAGAGAGGACATCTGTTCTCGACGCCTCAGCTGTCTTGAAGGTTCGGACCTGTCCATCCTTTGGCTACGCGTAGATAGCGACGACCATCCGCGCGTCTACGGGTGCCTCTATAGGTCCCAAAGCGGTAATGCCGAAACAGACCGACTCATCGACCACGTCCAAATGGCTGCAGATTCCTTGCTACAACAGGTCCCATCCGCAGAGATCGTGATCCTTGGCGATTTTAACGCCCACCACGCCGAATGGCTCGGTTCACGTTAACCGATCATGCGGGAAGATTTGTTTATGACTTTGCCTTGGCATATGGTCTGACACAACTGGTTACTTCGCCTACGCGGATTCCAGATGTGGACGATCATATACCTTCCCTGTTAGACCTTCTGCTGACCTCTCATCCGGACGGATATCAGATTTCCGTCGATGCCTCACTCGGCTCTTCGGACCTTGTCTGATCCGGAGTGTGGTGCCACTCACGCTCCCCCACGGTTGCGTTCTGCATGTTGCCACCATGTTTGGCATTACAGGTCGGCGGATTGGGACGGAATGCGGTCTTTCTTTGCATCCTACCCATGGGTTTGTTTCTCGCCGGATGATCCCAGCGCTGTTGCTGACTCTGTCACTGATGTGGTGCTTCAGGGAATGAAACTATTTATTCCATCATCTTTGGTACCCATTGGAGGCAGATCTCAGCCTAGTTTGGTCGCTCCTGTAAGACTGCATTACGCAGTAAGCAGGAGTGCTATCAGGCCTGGGCTGAGGCTTCGGCGGCTCGGGATGTAAACACAGCATGCTTAAAAAGAGTATAACTTCGCCTCCAGGTCCTTCAAAGAGTTATTGCCAAGGCAAAGTCAGAGCACATAGGCAGAATTGGCGAAACTAGTTCGCCTTCCTTCAGGAACCCGTGCATTCTGGTCTCTCGCCAAGGCTGTCCAAGGAATTTCTGTAAGCCATCTCTACCATCTCTGCAGGGAGGACTCACTGGCCACGCCGCAAAAGAAAGCCGACCTTTAGGCTCCCTTTGCGTCCAACTCGACTCTTGATGACGGAGGAACACGCCGACCATCCCGCAGTGTGAGTGCTCCATGCCGGATGTGCGGTTCTCACAGCGCTCGGTTCGCAAAGCACTCCTCTCCCTGGACATATATAAGTCGAGTGGGCCTGACAGAATCCCCAATTGTGCTGAGGACGTGTGCTCAGGTTGGCACCGGTTCTAACGCGTCTTTTCGGTACTCTACTCCCTAGGCGTAGTCGAAATCATGGAAGACAGCTTTGTCAACCGATCCTAACAAGGCGACCGCTCAGACCGTCAACTACAGGCCTATCGCCATCACCCCTTGTTCTCCAAAATAATGGAGTCCGTTATAAACTGCCAGCTCATGCGGTACCTTGAGGATCACCAGCTGATTAGTGACCGTCAATACGGTTTCGTCGGGGTCGATCAGCTGGTGATCTTCTGGTCTACCTGACTCATAGATGGGCGGAGGCAGTAGGGTCAAGGGAGGCATTGGCCGTTAGTTTGAACATTGCGAACTTTCGATCGGGTTTGGCAAGCTCTTCTTTCAAGCTCCTTCCTATGGGCTTCCCGGTGTGCAATTGGATCACCAGCTTTCTTGCAGATCGGAGCATCAGGTCGTTGTAGACGGTGCATGCTCCGACTACAACTCTAATAACGCTGGTATTCCACAAGGCTGCGTGCTATCACCAACGCTGTTTCTTCTGCATATCAATGATATGTTGCAAACCGGTAGCATTCATTGCTATGCGGATGACAGCACTGGTGATGCTCTATACACCGGCCGTGCCAATATTTCTCGGGAAAACGTCGCAGAGTACCGGAACAAACTTGTGTCTGAAGTCGAGTCTTTGCTGAACAAAGTCTCGGATTGGGGGCGACTAAATCTAGTCCAGTTTAATCCTCAGAAGACACAAGTTTGCGCGTTTACTAAAAGAACCCTTTGTCGTGTCTCCTCAGTTTCAAGGCACTCCACTTGTTGCCTCAGCCAGTATCGGAATCCTCGGCGTCGACATATCGAGTGACGTGCAGTTTCATGGTCACTTGGAATAGACAAGGCCAAATTGGCCTCTAAAAAGCTTGGCGTGCTCATCAGAGCGGGACAGTATTTCATGCCGGCACAACGCCTGCAACTTTACAAGGCGCAGGTTCGGCCTCACATGGAATACTGTTCCCATCTCTGGGCTGGGGCTCCCCAGTGCCAGCTCCTTCCACTTGACCGCATCCAGCGCAGAGCGGCTCGAATCGTCGACGACCGAGTCCTTTCCGATCGGCTCGATTCATTGGCGCTGCGAAGAGATGTTGCATCCCTTTGCATTTTCTTTCGCATTTACCACGGGGAGTGCTCTGAGGAATTGTTCGGATTAATCCCAGCCGCCAAATTTCAGCGCTCTGCGCTGGATGCGGTCAAGTGGAAGGAGCTGGCACTGGGGAGCCCCTGCCCAGAGATGGGAACAGTATTCCATGTGTGGCCGAACTTGCGCCTTGTAAAGTTGCAAGCGGTGTGCCGGCATGAAATACTGTCCTGCTCTGCTGAGCACGCCAACCTTTTAGAGGCCAATTTGGCCTTCTCTTCCAAGTGACCACGAAACTGCACATCACTTGATATGTCGACACCGAGGATTCCGATACTGGCTGAGGCAAAAGGGAGTGCCTTGAAACTGAGGAGATACGACAAAGGGTTCTTTAGCGGTAAACGCGCAAACTTGTGTCTTCTGGGGATTGAACTGGACTAGATTTAGTCGTTCTCAGTCTGAGACTTTGTTCAACAAAGTCTCGACTTCAGACACAAGTTTGTTCCGGTACTCAGTGACGTTTTCCCGAGAAATATTGGCACGGCCGGTGTATAAAGCATCACCAGTGTTGTCGTCTGCATAGCAATGAATGTTACCAGTTTGCAACATATCATTGATATGCAGAAGAAACAACAGTGATAGCACGCAGCCTTGTGGAACACCAGCGTTAATGGGCTTGTAATCGGAGCATGCACCGTCTACTACGACCTTGATGCTCGATCTGCAAGAAAACTAGTGATCCAATTGCACAATTTCGGGAAGCCCATAGGAAGGAGCTTCGAAAGAAGCGCTTTGTGCCAAACCCGATCGAAGGTTTCACATGTCCAAACTAACGGCCAACGCCTCCTTGACTCCACTGCCTCCGCCCATCTATGAATTAGGTAACCTAGAAGATCACCAGCTGAGCGGCCTCGACGGAAACCGTACTGGCGGTCACTAATCAGCTGGTGATCCTCAAGGTACCGCATGAGCTGGCAGTTGATAACAGTTTCCATTACTTTGGAGAACAAGGAGGTGATAGCGATAGGCCTGTAGTTGGACGGATCTGAGCGGTCGCCTTTTTAGGATCGGGTGCACCAAAGCTGCCTTCCATGAGTTCGGGACTACGCCTAGGGTGGAGTACCGG
>JAGSMP010001558.1:0-49485 GCA_029286625.1 Parnassius orleans | reverse complement strand
ACAGTTTCCATTACTTTGGAGAACAAGGAGGTGATAGCGATAGGCCTGTAGTTGGACGGATCTGAGCGGTCGCCTTTTTAGGATCGGGTGCACCAAAGCTGCCTTCCATGAGTTCGGGACTACGCCTAGGGTGGAGTACCGGAAAAGACGCGCAAAGTAGGCTATTAAAACGTCGGCAAGCGGTCAACGTCAAAGGAGTGCGACTTCTGTACGTACTACTATTATTTATTCTGTGGTACCAGGTATGTTGCTTTAAATTAAATTACAAGAGAAAATAAGTTTATCAAATTAATAAGTAAATTGTGAGCAAAATTATAATTTCAAAACGAAATTTAAAACAATAGACCTAGCTGTGTCTTTAGGAATTCGTTTTATGTTGTTTCTGTACTTATTTTATCCAACACTACAGCATCTGGCGGCAACTATAAAGATTATTCAATATCTATCAACTATATCATTACTACTCAAACAAATCAATTACATTCGTACAAGGAAATGTAAAATTCTTAATAAATTTACATTACTTCTTAATACATAATACATTTTATTTGAATATTCAAAATATTTTTTTAATTTTTATTTAAAAGAAAAGAGATTGAGGAGTTAGCCGATTTTGATTGATATTTTCGAATTAGGTTCAAGAAATTCAACTCTTCAAATTCCGACATTTCTTCAAGTCTGACATTCGAAGAGTGAGTTTGAGTCAAGACTATCGTCGTGCACATTTATTTTGAAATGTCTTGCTTTTCCCAACCTAACTTTTCCTATAACTCCGCCGTAATCGTTCAACATCATTAATTTATTTTTCCAATCATCTTGTGTGATGTATGGCCCCTGGTTAGTATTATGATCTTTCTTTCTGACGGCACGACATTGTTTATATATGTATAACAACTAACTAATAACGAAAATCTCAAGAAGCTTTAGGATCACTGCCGTGAACGAGTATACGGATGAATCATGAGTCACCACTGCACGTCACTAGGAGAAGCGAGAGGACAAGGGCGGGGCCGGGCGCCGAAACCGCATACTATAGTATGTGCCATATCGATTGAGAAAACGGACAATGACCTCAGATATGAGCCGAGTGTCAAAAGGCGTAACTTACAAAATCTCAATTTAGATGTGATAACAATATTTAAATATTGATATTATTCCCACTTCTAGGTCAGCACATATGTTTTGTTTTTTGTTTCTTAAATAATATTGTCTGTGGTTCCTATAAACATAGTAAAATCTTACGGTACATCGCGAAAATGTTATATTTTATATTTCAATTTATGGTAAGTAACGCAGCAATTCATTTAATAACAGTTTCATATTCAAAAATATTTGAAGCAATATAATCACCATATTGAGCTTTTGCAAATTCATCCCTTTAAAATAAACAAAACGCGCGTTACGTCAGTTCGTTCTAAAAGAAACGTGACAATGGCAGCCAGAGATGCGTCACCTTTTGGGCCGGTCCGCCATTTTGTTTTCATTCGTGTTCGGATAGCGCTTGCGTGTGTACGTCTCGGGTAATTCATAGCATTCATTGCATTGTTTTAGTTGAGTTTTTACTGTTAAATTTGTTATATCGTTAAGTTTTTGTTTTTTGAATCTGTTATATTAGTTTTACTGTGACGGTCGTTACTAAATCGACATGAGTTCAGGAGAATTTGGTGAAGGACCCGGTCCTTCAACATCAAGTGGAAAGAGACGTCGCCGACCCATAATAAACGTAGCAGGTACGTACAAATAGGTACAAATGCGACGACGTAGCCTTTCTATTTCTTAAAGCGCTCTTTTATGTGACCATGGTATTTATTTTCTAAAACAATATGTATTTATGTGATGTAGTACTATGGTAGTATATTTTTGTCATTTATTTACAGGCCCATCTTCTGGAGCACCTTTAACGTCACCAGTAAAAAAGAGAAAACCTACCACTTTGTCGGTCGGGGAACAAGAGATTATCATTAATGTATACAAATATGTCAAAAACACCTGGCCCGAAGACGTGTATCCTTCAAACGTTAATATGGTAGAAAAGGTTTCGGAGATCTCAGGAGTCAGCAAGAGCACTATATATCGCGTATTAAGCGTGTATAGAGATTCCCATAAAATACCAGAAAAGGGAATAATTAATAAAGAAAAAGTCTGTAATTGACAAGTTGGACGATTTTGATAAATCGGCTATAAGAGCGAAAGTGCATCAGTTCTTTCTTGCAGGAGAATTACCGACTTTAGACAAAATTTTGCTCAGTATAAATCAAGATGACCAGTTGCCAAACTTGAGCAAAACTTCCTGCGACGTGTGTTGCGCCATTTAAAATTCAAATATATAAAGAGAAACAGAAAAGTGGTCTAATAGATCGCCCAGAGATAGTTCTGTGGCGTACCAGATATTTGAGAGAAATACAAATATTAAGAAACGAGGACGTAACATTTTTACCTTGACGAAACATGGATTAACGCAGGTCATACTATGGGAAAGGTATGGGAAGACACCACAATTGAATCTTCTCGTCAATCACGGTTAGAAGGCTACTCTACTGGCGCGAAAGCCCTTCGGGTAAAGGAAAGCGATTAATAGTTGTACACGTTGGCAATGAAAATGGCTTTTGGAGGGATGTGATTGGGTATTTGAATCATCATCTACTGGTGACTACCATGAGAGTATGGACGCTCCATTTCGAGGACTGGTTTAGAAAAGTAATAGAAAAACTGCAAAGCGGCGATGTCATAGTTATGGATAACGCTAGTTACCACTCCAGACGTTTAGAAAACCCCAACAATGTCTTGGCGGAAACAAAATATGCAGGAATGGCTAGAATCTAAACAGATCGCATACGTGCCCTCGGACACAAAGACCCACTTAATGGAAAAATAAAGGCAGTTAAAGATAACTATCGAAGTTACGTCACCGACGAGATGGCAAAGAAAAGCATCACAGTGGTAAGGTTACCTTATCACTGTGAGCTTAACCCCATTGAACTTGTGGGCAGATGTGAAAGGGTACGTTGCACGAAAAATACAACTTTCAAGTTAAAGATGTTAAAATTTACTTAAAGATGGTTTAACTCAAATCACGCCAGATAAATGGAAAAACTGTGTTCAGCATGTCCTTAGGTTGAACAAAAATGTGGCATGGATGATAGAATTGACCAAACTGCAGATCGCTTTATAATTAATGTTACAGATAGTTCATCAAGTGAAGATACGAGTGATGATTGCACCGAATAAAATAAAGTTCTTATATAATATTAAAAATAAAGTTTTATCTTTTGCATAAGTACGTACTTATTCGGTGTCGTTATCACTCGAATCTTTATATGTGTTATAAATTAATGTTTTTGTTGTTAAATGAATAAAGTACTTTATAACAATAGATGATTTTTCTTCTACAGCGATCTTTCACATAACTTTTAATAATAGTTAATAAATATATATTATATCAATCATTATAAAAAATCATTATAAATAAAGAAAGTACTACATATAAAATGTGCCTATATATTGAAGGTTTGTAACCCTGGTTAAACGACCGAAAGGTCATTGTCCGTTTTTCTCAATCGATTTGGCACATACTATAGTCATGCGCCTAATTGTTCTAGCAAGTATGTTCTTGCGATACTCACCACTTGTATATGTGTGGGCTGCTGGTGTTCCTGCTGCTCGATCTCCAAGCTATTCTGATGTTGTTGTTGCTGCTGCTGCTGCTGGTGTTGCTGCTGCTGCTGGTGCTGCTGGACCTGCTGCTGCACTTGCTGCGCCACTTGCTGAGCAGCCTGCTGCGCGGCCTGCTGCGCCGCTTGCTGCTGCGCTTGCTGTTGGGCTTGCTGTTGCGCTTGCTGTTGTGCTTGCTGTTGTGCTTGCTGTTGCGCTTGTTGCGTCGTCTGCTGTTGTTGTACTTGGTTCTGTAATGTTAAATACATGGCGAAACATTAGCAATCATTTACAATAATTTACAAACTAAAACGAAGTTAGTGAGATACAGGTCCCGTCACGTAAAAAAAACGCTGAGCGACAGTGGAGGGGATATGTCTGCGCATGGGTACAGTCGCATTCTAAAGTACTAGATGGTACTAGGCTATTGTTTTATAATATAAGAGTAATTAATTGTTTTATTGTAGAATCTAATAAGTACTTTACTAGCTACTTAGAACTTTGGAAGAGGTTGGAATTAAAAATAGATATTGTTTACTTGAACATTATTTTTTATTTCTGTCGTAAAATATAAAGTAGATTGTAACAAGAAAACTTAAGCTAAGGGTGACACGCCGTTCATTATATCGTCTTGGGTCACATGGAAGCCAGATGTCGATGGTGTGTTGGTGTTACTGGATGCTACTTCATCATCATTTTCATCTTCGCTTGAGCTTCCGTCATCAGAATTATCATCATCAACGCGAATGATAAATGTTTCCGTCATCAGGTCGACCACATGGTCAGTTTTTCGGTATTCTTCGTCAATACTTTTAACTTTACTGCACAATTTTCCCATTCACCTTCTCCCATCATATTTACCTTTTCGTTCACTAGTTCAGTCATAAAACAATAAATATAAATCATTTTTCTTTTCTTCCTTTTTAAAACCATCGTCGCGCGTCATGCAAAGGAAGTTGTGTGTGCAACTGTATTTTGGCAGCGAATGAAGCGCGGGAAGCATGAGTCAACTGACGAACCAATAGCTTGCGCGCACAGTAATACTGGCGAGCATTCCCCCGTCGCTCACCCTTCATATCACCAATTTGATCGATAAATCGCTCAGTGCGCAGGTACAAGGCCAGCGTTCTTTTTACGTGACGGGACCTATAATATGATGTACTGAGATATATTCTCTATTTATATTTATATCTAACCTATCTGCCATATACTATTGTAACTGCAAAAAATGGCATCATTGGAAGAAACTAATATCTGAGATACAGATTCGGCCTAGTTGAAGCTAGAGTTAAAAAAAAGTTTTTATAAATATTTATGTATTTATTTATAAGCATTTTACCACCAGACTTCGTCGCTTGCGTAAATAAAGGAGAGAAAGTCGTCGAAATATTAACACGATCCGATGTGAATAGTAAATGTGTAACAATATTCTTAAGATTTTCTGTTTCATATAGTTAACATAAAGTATATTATACTTACTTTAAAGGGCGGTTATCACTACTCTATATTATAGCGAGTGTAAATAACAAATCTAAGTCCTCAGAGACGACAGCGTATATGCATTTTGATTTTTAATTGATAATAGACATGTACCTGTTTATGGACCACAGTATCCACCCACCATCAGGTGAAAGGGAGCTAAAATATTTCACTTCCACACTTTCAAAACCATCTCATAAATAAAGGCCTGTGCCCAGGATCGGAATGTATGAAAACTACTACCTCATATCATCCTGTGGGTGTTGTAAGAGGCGACAGAGGGAAATGAAGATAAGAAGCAGTATCTTCACAATAACAATTGCAAATAATAAGAAAACAGTGGTTGCCAACCCGCCTACTCAACATGGTAACTATGGCAAAATCCTCACGAGGCCATCTATAGGGGATTTTACCATAGTTCTTTTTAATTTATGTTATGGAAAACAACAGCTTACAAATCTTAAGTAAATAACATGTTAAATTTACAAGAAGCCAGTAACAGGTTCTCACTAATAGAAATACACTAACATAATCTACTTGTTGTTTAAAGGACATAGCACAAATACGACCAACAAAAATGGAGTCTAACTTAAATGTACAACATGCATAAATTTAATAAGTGAAACAAACAATAATAGCTACAAAAGAAAAGAAAAACAGGGCTAAACGCACAATATATTTTTTCAAAATAAATTAAATTATGACATAAAAACTCTCGACTTAATGCCCGCCTTGCCGATATATATGAGTATTAAACAAATCAAAATCATGCTTTTGCATAAATTATTATAATTATTAATAGACCGATACATGAAAGTATTTCTTCCATAATCAGTTGATGAAGCTGGTAAGTAGAGTAATGAATTCGTTCTAAGGTTCACTGTAGGCGTTTCAGTGATATTTGTGATAGCAAATCAGAACTGTCAACATTGCCAGAACAGATTTTCAATAAAATACAATGTCAGCAATCTCCGACGCTTTATCAGAGGTAGCAGATGATGGTGTTTGCATAAGGATAAGTAGTCTTCTGTGCGGTAGTTTCTATGGGTACGATAGCAAAGATATTGTATAAATTTACGTTGGATATTTTCAATCCGTGAAATGTATGTATGATACATCGGGTTCCAGATCTGCGAAGCATATTCAAGCGTACTGCGGACGTAAGTACAGTACAAGATTTTAATTGTCTTAATATTATTAAACTCTTTTGCAGTACGCATGACAAAACCTAACGCATTAGATGGCCTAGTTATGATATTGTCAACATGGGTAAAAATTTTAACAATATCATATCGTATATTTCTATCTATCTAATCTATGTTCTTTAAGTATCTAGCTACGTTGAGCAATCGACTTTTT
The DNA here is from genome assembly GCA_029286625.1 of Parnassius orleans. Taxonomy (NCBI): domain Eukaryota; kingdom Metazoa; phylum Arthropoda; class Insecta; order Lepidoptera; family Papilionidae; genus Parnassius; species Parnassius orleans. The sequence continues at coordinate 42,996 of JAGSMP010001558.1, read as the reverse complement.
ATATGCTGTAACGAATGAATGAATGAACTGAAAGTATCCCTGCTATAAAAACAAAATTAAATGTTTAAAAATGTGAACTTCAACTTACAGATCTGGGCGGGAGATCCATATGTTGCCTCTGATGTAACATTAGATGGTTTTTCTGGAAGAATGCTTTTCCACATTGATCACAGACGTGAGTTCGTAATGTACAACTGCCGTCAGGGTGTCTGTAGAATAAAATAAGGTAAAGGTGATATTTTATAATTATGAGAGATATTTTCTAAAACATTATGATATATAGAGAGAAATCTTCCTGGTAACAACTTAAAATAATTAAAAAAACTGAAGTTGCCAATCCGCCTACCAAGTTTGACAGCTTTGGCAAATGCCCCTTGGAGGCAATCTATGGGGGAGGCCTATGTTCATCAGTGGACCTTTGATAGATTATGATGATGATTACTTCACGTCCGAATTTTTTTACGATTCTTGTCTGCCGCCATATCTTTTCTATGCTGTCATTTATCCGCGTACAAAATAACAAATTTTAGTTGTCATTTCCAAATCTCGCTGCTATTTACGGAGAATGGGCGGACATAGAAATGGAAATACATACATTCCAGCCGATAATAATATCCTTCTTTTTGGCTGCGCCGCAGTGGAATAAAAATGTAGATTTTATGTTATACTGATATTCGTTCTATAGATCTGATATAATCTGAATGATCAGCTTAATCATGCTGTAATATTATGTATGGTGAGTGTAGAGAACCGGAGACCCTTTTTACTGGAAACGAGGCATACCATCTCAGTCCGTAAGGGTGACAACGCATCTGCTTTTTGATTCTTAATTGAGGATAAATGTAGAGATGTCTATGGGCCACAGCATCCACTTACCATCAGGTGGACTGTGTGCTCATTTGTCGCCCTTATTCTATAAAAAAATGTAATGGTGATGATGTGGTGAGTGTAGAGAACCAGAGACTGACTGACATCTAAGTCCTCAGATGTAAGATGACGCATCGGCATTTTGATTCTTAATCGAGGATAGATGTCGACGTCTATGGGTTTGTGTGCTCATTTGTCCTTATTCTATAAAAAATAAATGTTGAACCATATTTATTCTTACCTTCTATGATGTGCTAATAAACCGTGTTTAGCAGCGAAACCTTTACCACAGTCAGCACAAAAGTGAATTTTAGGCCTTGGCGGTGTCATATGATGATTCTAGAGCAGAAAAATAAAAAGAAATAACTTACTTTTGTGCTACATAATATTAACTTGAGAATTGTAAAATGTAAAAATATATATATAATTTAGTGTAAATATAAACTTCTAACAAAAAAGGATTACTCACTGCTGCTATAACTTGCGTATGTACAACATTGTTGGGATTCGAAGAAATTATTTGGATTGGTTGATCTGAAAAAAAAAAGGAACACTTATGAAGGACTAATATTGTTTCTACACCATGTAGTGGCAGTGTAAAAATACCCACTACCCATATCGTGGGTGACGTAAGAGGTCGCCTCTGAGGGAATCAAACCAGAAAACGAGCAGTAACGTCTTTTTGATAACAACTTAAAAATAAAGAAACTGTGGTTGCCAACCTGCCTGCCAAGCGTGGTAGCAGTGGCAGTTGTCCCCTTCTATGACGTCAATCTATAAGGCAGCTTACGTCCAGCAGTAGGCTTTACAGGCTGTAATGACGATGATGGTGATGAATATAAGAATGCTTTCAGTAAGGACACACATATTACTGCGGCTAACTAACCGCATTTTCCTGTGTGTTTGGTTGTTCTTAGGATGCAGTTAAACATAAGTTTAACATTAGCATTTCAGTAACATTTGGTTGATTAACGTGGAAGAAGTTGCAGCTGTTTTCTAAATTTACACTATAAAAAGGAGAATGAAGTATTTGGTGCATCCCCTTTTGTTGCGTATATATACACACAACTTGACTGGATGGCAGGTAGCAGCTAGCCAAACGCACATTGCGAATAGAAACCGTGAATCAGAATGAAAATAGAAATAAGTTTTGTATGTATATACACAGTCAGGTCATAAGTATTGTCACACAGTAAAAACGTTTCTTTTAGAATGCTGTACAAAAGTTTATTGAATTCAATTTCGAATTGTTCATGAAAATAAAACTGTATACTTTTTAGAATTTTACTCATTTTAAATATGGAGTGGACGCTTAAAGAAGACCGTGTTGCAGTTATTGCGTTGCATCGTTGCGGTTACGCGCCAATTCAAATTTTTGACATACTGAAAAATTTGAATATAACCAAAAGATTCGTTTATCGTACCATCAAACGATACAATGAAGACTCTAGTGTAGATGACAGGTCAAGAAGTGGTCGCCCTCGGTCTGTTAGGACTCCAGCAGTGATAAAAGCTGTGAAGACGCGAATTCAAAGAAATCCCAAACGTAAGCAGAAACTGTTGGCCCTTCAGATGGGGTTAAGCAGAACCACGGTGAAAAGGGTGTTAAATGAAGACTTAGGGCTTCGGGCATATCGAAGAAAAACAGGACATCGTTTGAATGCTCGTCTAATGGACCTGAGACTGAAGAGATTCCGCGCTTTGTTGAAGCGGTACGCGGGAAAAATATCGAAATTATTTTTCGGATGAAAAATTTTACCGTAGAAGAGCTACAACAAACAAAATGATAAGGTGTACGCACACAGTAGTGAAGAAGCGAGCAACCGTATTCCGCGTGTCCAACGAGGTCATTTTCCATCCTCGCTCATGGTATGGTTGGGAGTTTCTTATTGGGGCTTAACAGAGGTACATTTTGTGAGAAGGTGTAAAACGAATGCAGTTGTGTATCAAAATACAGTCCTGACGAACCTTGTGGAACCTGTTTCTCATACCATGTTCAATAACAGGCACTGGGTATTCCAACAAGATTCGGCGCCAGCTCATAGAGCGAAGAGCACACAAGACTGGCTGGCGGCGCGTGAAATCGACTTCATCCGGCACGAAGACTGGCCCTCCTCCAGTCCAGATTTGAATCCGTTAGATTACAAGATATGGCAACACTTGGAGGAAAAGGCGTGCTCAAAGCCTCATCCCAATTTGGAGTCACTCAAGACATTCTTGATTAAGGCAGCCGCCGATATTGACATGGACCTCGTTCGTGCTGCGATAGACGACTGGCCGCGCAGATTGAAGGCCTGTATTCAAAATCACGGAGGTCATTTTGAATAAACTTTAGTGTCATAAGAATCTATGTTTTGTTAAGTTCATTTTGGTATATAAATGGTTACATAATGAATAAACTTGTTTCATTTATTTTATATTAAACATGTGACAGAATTTATGACCTGACTAGGTATATATCCATATATGCTGGCTGTAATGCAAGTTACCGCATTGTCCATAATTATGTTGTTCACACAAAATTGCGATTTCGTTGTTCGAAAACTCAGAAGTGTTTGATAGTTTGATATTGATAGTATACACAGATATAACAATACATTTTATATAAGATAGCACTAAAAAAATTCTTCGTTATTTTAGAAATTTTTGAAGTTAAGGAACAAAATAGGCATGGCATATAGGCAAGTTTGTTCATTGATCAAAAATAGGAGTAACGCACAATATGTTGCGTGGGTGAGAAGCGGGGTGTAGGATGTCTTGAAGACGAGTTGTTATGCAAATGTGTGTTTGTGAATTGTGAATATACATACATATGAGTGAGTGTGAGTAAATATGTAATTGCGTGGACGTGTTTGAATAAGTTTATGGTTGCGCTAGCGAATGTTGTCGTGCGTGCGTGTGTCTGTATGTCTCTCTCTCTCTACCAGTCTCTCTCTCTCTCTTCCAGTCTCTCTCTCTCTCTCTCTTCTATCTGTCTGTGTGTGTGTTTTCTCTTTCTCTCTCTCTCTCTCTCTGCCTGTTTGTATGTGTCTCTCTGTCTCTGCCTGTGTGTGTGCGTGTACACACAAGCGTGTACACACGCACCGCCGGGCAGCGCGGCGGTGCGTGTGTGTGTGCACGCGTATATATGTACGTGCACTGACTGTGCGAGGCGTGGTGCGCGGCGACGAGGCCGGGCTGCAGCGCGGCGGTGCGTGTGTGTGTGTGTACGTGTATATATGTACGTGCACTGACTGTGCGAGGCGTGGTGCGCGGCGACGAGGCCGGGCTGCAGCGCGGCGGTGCGTGTGTGTGTGTGTGTGCGTGTATATATGTACGTGCACTGACTGTGCGAGGCGTGGTGCGCGGCGACGAGGCCGGCTGCAGCGCGGCGGTGCGTGTGTGTGTGTGTGTACGTGTATATGGCGTGCACTGACTGTGCGATGGTGCGCGGCGACGAGGCCGGGCTGCAGCGCGGCGGTGCGTGTGTGTGTGTACGTGTATATATGTACGTGCACTGACTGTGCGAGGCGTGGTGCGCGGCGACGAGGCCGGCTGCAGCGCGGCGGTGCGTGTGTGTGTGTGTACGTGTATATATGTACGTGCACTGACTGTGCGAGGCGTGGTGCGCGGCGACGAGGCCGGGCTGCAGCGCGGCGGTGCGTGTGTGTGTGTGTGTGCGTATATGTACGTGCACTGACTGTGCGAGGCGTGGTGCGCGGCGACGAGGCCGGGCTGCAGCGCGGCGGTGCGTGTGTGTGTGTGTACGTGTATATATACGTGCACTGACTGTGCGAGGCGTGGTGCGCGGCGACGAGGCCGGCTGCAGCGCGGCGGTGCGTGTGTGTGTGTACGTGTATATATGTACGTGCACTGACTGTGCGAGGCGTGGTGCGCGGCGACGAGGCCGGGCTGCAGCGCGGCGGTGCGTGTGTGTGTGTGTACGTGTATATATGTACGTGCACTGACTGTGCGAGGCGTGGTGCGCGGCGACGAGGCCGGGCTGCAGCGCGGCGGTGCGTGTGTGTGTGTGTGTACGTGTATATGTACGTGCACTGACTGTGCGAGGCGTGGTGCGCGGCGACGAGGCCGGGCTGCAGCGCGGCGGTGCGTGTGTGTGTACGTGTATATATGTACGTGCACTGACTGTGCGAGGCGTGGTGCGCGGCGACGAGGCCGGGCTGCAGCGCGGCGGTGCGTGTGTGTGTACGTGTATATGTACGTGCACTGACTGTGCGAGGCGTGGTGCGCGGCGACGAGGCCGGGCTGCAGCGCGGCGGTGCGTGTGTGTGTGTACGTGTATATATGTACGTGCTGACTGTGCGAGGCGTGGTGCGCGGCGACGAGGCCGGGCTGCAGCGCGGCGGTGCGTGTGTGTGTGTACGTGTATATATGTACGTGCACTGACTGTGCGAGGCGTGGTGCGCGACGACGAGGCCGGGCTGCAGCGCGGCGGTGCGTGTGTGTGTGCGTGTATATATGTACGTGCACTGACTGTGCGAGGCGTGGTGCGCGGCGACGAGGCCGGGCTGCAGCGCGGCGGTGCGTGTGTGTGTGTGTACGTGTATATATGCGTGCACTGACTGTGCGAGGCGTGGTGCGCGACGACGAGGCCGGGCTGCAGCGCGGCGGTGCGTGTGTGTGTGTGTACGTGTATATGTACGTGCACTGACTGTGCGAGGCGTGGTGCGCGCGCGACGAGGCCGGGCTGCAGCGCGGCGGTGCGTGTGTGTGTGTACGTGTATATATGTACGTGCACTGACTGTGCGAGCGTGGTGCGCGGCGACGAGCCGGGCTGCAGCGCGGCGGTGAGCGCGCACAGGTCGGTCACACACGTGCGGTCGCCCGCGTGCAGCCGCACGTGCAGCGACAGCGCCTCCTGCAACAATACATTAGAGACTTTATGACTGTTCGCTCTGCCTCACTGTAATCGAAAACTGGTATGGTAGATCGGGAGTTAACCCGGATACAAAATCCACTGGCACCAATCACATTGTTAATTAAAATTATAAGTGCTAATTTATCACGGCAGTGAAGCAAATGAAGTAAGACATCGCGAGAGGAAACTTGCAAGTCTGAGAAAACAAAAAAAAATTAAAACATGTGAAGTGCGCATTTAGGCAACGCGGCCACATTTCCTTCCCTTAAAACCCTTTCAGAAATGAGAGGAGGCCTGTGCTCTGCTGTGGGACGTAGGCAGTAACTTTACTACTTTTTTCTATACCAGGCTCGTGGGATAAAATTGAATCTCCAACCGTTATTACACACGTAATCGTCAGTTTATACAAGGTAAAGCCACGTTACAACTGTATTATTAATGCAGCATAAAATTGACAGCTGAATTGAGGAAATCACAGCGTGCAGCATTACATAGCACTTAGCTTATAATATTGTGTTAGTTACATAAAAATACTCATATAAACATGTAAACCTTAATATAGAGTATGTTTTAAATACAAATTTTACTATATAATAAAAAAACAATTAAATTATGAAGCTCTTTTAACAGAATAAGAGTACTATAATTAATTTATACACAAAATGTTTAAATTTTAAATTGAATTGAATAAGGGGTGACAAATGTGCACACAGTACACCTGATGCTAAGTGGATGCTGTAGCTCATAGAAATCTACATTTGTCTTCGATTCCGAATCAAAATGCAGATGCAATATCTGCCCTAAGGAATAATATGAAATGCCGCCTCTTTACTGGTAAGTAAGCAGCCAGTTCTCTACACTTACCATACGAAAGACAGGATTATGCTGCTATTTTAGGATGGTATTCAGTGAGAAGAGCGTAGTCTTTCGCCGATCGAGCCGAATTATTCGAACTGCGGCCATAACATAGTTACAGCATGGCTTTACTCTATCACGCAAAACGATAGCTACATAGCTACAAAATTACACTTTTTCATACATTGATACGCTCGTTAGTGTGTATGCGATTCAATTCACGTTTTCGTTTCTCAAGTTTTTGCCTACTGTTTACCTTCTTAGTGACACGCTTACTATTAATGCGGAAGTTAATAAGCTACACGACGCGAATTATGATTCCAATTTTCCCTTCACGCTTTTAAGGGGCTTAGGATCATCATAATAAATAAAATAAAATAAAAAATATTTTTGCTTATCAACGACGTAACCAACGACTGTCATTATTATGGCGTATTAAAAAAAATGTAATAAACTATTAACACGTGCTTGAGTACCTACTTTTAATTTCCGTGAACGCAATAATAATTTTACTGTGGCAGACTTCATAACTTAGGACCTCTTTCGTAAACACGAGTCTTTATTTCACACTAAAGCCTAACGGTGAAAGTTCCGACAAGTTTGCAGGCCATAGTTTATGGCCTCCGTGCGTTGTAGTGACGTGTAGCCCCCACGGCAATTGGATAATTAGAGTTAAGTTTACAATAGGAGAAGTATAATTAAATTCTTAGACAGAGCAACACGTCTCCTTTTCATTTGACACCTTCCGACATTACATGGCGACCCTGCCAGGCAGTGCGCTGCTACAATGCACGCGCACCGCCGGGCCTTGGGTGCTACACGTTACTACAGCGCAATCCACCTATCTTCATATTCACTATTTAAATTATCGCTCACTGCACTTGAATAGTTTGATTAAATTAAATAGTTTGATCAAAGACAATTGTTCTTCGATTGGTAGGCACACGTACGCTAATTTATTGCTGCGGTAAAGACTCACTTTTGTATAATATTTGTGCACAACGTTAACTTTCATTGATTAAAATGTAACACCGCTAGAATTCATATATTTCGTAGTATTCGCGATTCGAATATTTTTATTCCGTCATTGGTAACAAAGCGACATTACTACGAAAATTTATAAATGGTACGCTCGTACGTAATGAGGTCACGATCAAAACTGTCTGCTGTTGGCTGGTGGGGCGGAAGTAGCAGCAACCTAGCGGTGTGACGGTTAAAGTAAGGGAAGGGCGCGGGGAAGTCGCGCGACAAGGTACCTAAATTTGTAACCGAGCGACCCTTACGAATGTGCGCATGTGCGTAGTAAAATAGTAGGCGTTAGAAATGTATTCGCATCTGAATATAAAGATAAAAAGGATAGAATGTTTGAGATTTTTTTTTATTAGTTTTTCTTCACCATTCGTCTATATTACTTATTCTGACCCTACTCTGCAAAGGAGAATGGGACTTTTGGGCCTGAAGTTAACTAATTAGTTTATACTTTAAAAAAATTGTTTAAAGTAAAATACAAAAAAGTAGCTCTTTTTACAATCTAGAATTCGAAAAAAACAATAAAATAAGAAATAAGTTTGAAAATGGATTGTATTAATACAATCGATATTATATTCATTCGGATCCAAAAAATAAAATGAAAAAGCTTGCAAGGTTTCATTAAAATTCTATTATTTACTCTGAATGATATTTTCATTTTGAAATAAAATATACTATTTGCTTACAGAAAAAAGAAAAATAAACATTTTATGGTAATATAAATCGATTACCATAAAGAATACACTAGTGAAATTCTTGTTTCTGAACGTTAGCTTTCAATAGAGGACTCGAAAGGACTTCTCATTTTTTTGAATTTGAAACTTAACTTGACAGTTCAAACTTGAAACTATTCACTTAAAAGAAAAAGACAGGTTTTCGATTCGATTTGAAACGAGCGCAATAGAATCGATTCTTGATTAATCAAGAATCGATAAAGTGAAATGCTCAATTTAAATTGAGCATTTTAATATCTATTTTCGATTATTTTTCTGTGTTAAGGAGATAAAAATTGCGAACATGTCAACAAAATAATAATAAAAAATACAAAATATAAACATTCCAATAAGTAACAGTAACTACAACCATTCAAGTAGTCGATCTCAGATCGATATCCCTAATATTCACTTCACTTAGTTGTTGTTGTTTTAACTTTCGTTAATCGTTTCACCATTTCGTTTCCTTATCAACCTCAGCTTTTCTTTAGTGATTTTATACTGATCCTGCTATTATATCTTTAAGTAATTATAGTGAAAAATAGTCTTTTACAGTTTAACAACAGTGAAAAATCACCTGTTACAGTGTAAGTAATACATAATCTCACTTTTACTTATTCTACAATAACTCAGCTCCTAGATTGACAAATCTTACCAGATTTTCAGCTATGAATTGTTTATATATACACTTTCAAATGGTCCTATTTTCATCTTGTTAATACCTGGGCCCAAGAATGTATGGAGATGTCTCCTTCTCCTTTGGCCGTATATTGCAAAATACTCTGTATAAATGGCTTCTTAATAAAATTTACAAACCTTTGTGTTGAAACATGACCCACACTCTGGACATGCATATCCCGGAGACGTTTTTTCTGTTAGTATTTGACCATCAGCACCAATAACCTTAAACAAAACTTTAAATAACTAACTTAAATAAGAAAAATTATTCAATACTATAAAAAAAATATGAAAAAAGCTTATTATTAAAGTATGCATCTACTAGTTCATCTAGAAGTGATCTAAATGAATGAAACTTTGAGCAATGAAATTTATATAAGTTTGATAAATTAGTTTTTGCAGGTTCGGGCCTAGAAACCTAATGTTCGATGAGTTTCATAATGGCAACTAATTGGTGTGAAAAATTCTAACGTCCTTTGGAAGATGATAGCAGAATAGCAATTTCTAAATTACAAAAGTATGGCAATTACAAGATTGAGTTTGAATATATAAACTATGCTTCGTCTGTTACTGGTACTACACTTAACAAATCACCTGAACTATTTGTGGTTTGAAATCATCTTGCTTTATCACAGTAGTTTGTTGTTGCTGTTGTTGCTGCTGCTGCTGTTGTTGTTGCTGCTGTTGTTGTTGCTGCTGCTGCTGCTGTTGTTGTACTTGCTGTTGTTGTTGTTGTTGCTGTTGTTGTTGTTGCTGCTGCTGTTGCACCTGCTGTTGTTGCTGAGTTTGTTGTTGTTGCGTCTGCGGCGTGTTCAAACAGTGTCTTGTCATTTTACAATGTTGTTGAAGCTCTGATTTACTTTTGAACGCTTCGCCACATTCAAAGCACGCAACAACTCCTTCTCCCGTATGGATTCTGGAAAATAATAGTCTCTTTTGAAGACAACAGTGGAAATCAATTCTACAAACTACGCGCACAAAACAACTACCCAATACTTGACAATATTCAATAAACATTTTGTTGCCCTTGATCCTGCGCCCGTTCTCTTTCCGGTCGTGGCAGGAGAGTGACGGAATATAGTGCACCTGTTCTTGGTGCATACACTCGGACACTATAATCTAGTCCTGCGCAGATGGCTAGTTTAAATGTGTGTACCGAAATTCAGTCTGAAGGACATTATTATTAACAACGAAATTGACATCACATCCTGATAGCTCAAGGAAGAAGCCTTAAAATTTTGAATTGGCACCAATGTAATACACAAAAGAGCTGACGCACGGTTATTTACTATATTAAACCAATGGACTAACTTATAGACCATTTTAAAGAAACAAACATCTTAACTGTTTAATCACAATTTATTTTTGATAATATTATTTATGTAAGGAACTATTTTAATACCTTTGACAAAATGAGTGATGCCCATTAATTTAACACTCAATAAATCTAAACTTGCTATTCCAAAGTACAGACTCCATAAAACTGGCGGCTCATTTTTGGTAGAATATTTGTAACAAGATTTCCTATAATATTACTGATTTGCCTTTGCATAAATTCAAAGCGCATGTAAAAAGCATTCTCATGGAGAAGGATAATATAAATTAGATAACTATTTAAAAGATAAGAATATGTGGAAATAGCTTCCTTAGACTTTTTTTACTTATGTATATTATATTCTATAAGGTTAAATTATAACTTTTGGGTGAAAAATAGTCTACTTGTGAGTTTCTTGTCGCTTCTTCGCACAAGGTCCTCCCCACAGTAGGGATTTGTTGAAACGATAGGGTAGCATTTGACTTTCAAAATTTATATAAAAAATTGCTTTGTAGAGACCAATTTTGAATATAAATGTTTGACCTTGAATGAATTAATTATGAGGACATTCAAGAGTTTATTCACCACATGTTTGGCTTTGAAGGAAAACATCTCAGATGTGCTAGTTTCCTCACAATATTTATAAATATTTTCGTTAATAATATTTAAAAAAATAGTTTTGGCCTTTTTCACCGACTTCAAAAAGGAAAGGGTACTCAATTGGCTGTATTTTTTATGTGTGTACCTCATAACTTTTTCTGAGTGAACTGATTTCGATGATTCTTTCTTTATTTGAAAGCTATAAAGAAAGAATATCAATTTGATCAAGGTTTAACCAATAGTTTTTGAGTTATTCTTAATAATTTATATTGAAGTCGGTGGTACCATTTTTTTAATTTTAAATTATAAAACTAAATATTACAGGTGGACATGACAATCGGGGTATGAGCTAAGGCGCAGGGGAGGGATCACACAGCATACCCGCACATCGCCCGCGCCATCTTAGTCTTAGCGCTGCACGAGTCCGCATCGACCGCGTTTATCGATTTCGATCTCGCTCACATTGTGCTTTGTTGTTGTGTATTAAAATGACTTCAGTCGCTTCCTCGTCACGTGAGTTACATATGCCTACCGACCTTGCGTACCATCACGAAGACACCTACTATAAAGCAACGCCTGCTAAGTAAATAGCAGCACGTCTTTAAAACGTGACTCAATTTACTTACGTGACTTAAAAATACACAACATAGTATAAAAACCAAGGTTTAAATGTTAAGATCGTCCATTATTTTAGTGAACATACATTGTCACAGTAGTTAAGTTAGTTTGTAAGTTAGAAAATAAAAGTAATATAGGAAAAAGTCTTCGTCTCCTTTCACATCAACCCTCCCTAATAATCCAGTCAAATAAGGTCTGAAATCAAAATTTAACACTCAACTTTGCATTTTTGATATAATGTAGTTTTAATGATACAAAACCAATGTGTAAAGGTTTTCGTGTCCGAAACCCCCGGCAAGGTTTAAAAAAAATTGTCAAAAGTGTTTTTTCGCAATTACTCGAAAACGGTAAAATTAGACAAAAAAGTTTTAATAAAAATGTGTAGAGCCTAAAATTTTACATAAAAAAGTTTTAATGATTTTTTTTCCTCCGGTCAAATTTATTCGAGTTAAAAAATCGTAGGAGTAGAAAATAAGCTAATTTTTAAATTGCTTATAAAATCTAACCTATTTAGAAATTAAAATTTTAGAGATAAAAATTTTTTTGTTGTTAAAAAATGTATTTGATATTTGATAATAACCCTGGGAATGAGGTAGTCACTTCCAAGCAGTTTCTAAAATAAATTATGTACTTAAATAGTTTGTGAAACCATTAATGTAAAATTTACTTTAAAAAAAGTCCGCTGGGTTTCTTGCTGGTTCTTCCCAGGACAGAGGTTTTTTCGAACCAGTGGTAAAGTAAAAATGACTTTCAATAAGAATTACACATGTAATCTATATTGAATAAAAAATTATTCTATTCTATTCTATAGCAATTTTGAAATTTTCAAATTGAAATTTGAATGCTTAAAAATTAATTAATTATTTATTTTTTGTCATATTTAGATTTTACGACTGAAAAAATATTCCTAGTATATTTCGGCAGGTGTCAATTTATACAGGTATAAAATTTTTTTCAAATCCTACACCGTTGTATTAAGTTCCGAGTTAAAAAGAGAGGACTATTGCTTACTCGTATACTACGTATGCTTACTCGTATACTACTATACGAGATCCGAGAAAGAGTGAGAAGACATCATCCGAGAATCATTATTCTTGCACCTTCTCTATTTTACGATCGGTTCATTATCATTAAAATAGATGAGGTTATTTTTGCCTACTTGGTGATTAAATCCGAAACCACATTTAACCACATTTTTTAATAATATGAGACACGGTTACTTCCCAGGTCGTAAACATTTATGAGATAGAAGGCACAAACGTAACCACCAATATGTTGCACCTTACCAAGGAAATGTGACTAACATCACTTTGATTGTTTCCTTGTTCCTTGTGCCCGTTCAGGACTACTCATTTACAATAAGGTCGCCTACTAATGCAAACAATAATGAATTATGAGCCTTAGAGTCAACCTTGTCGGGTGGTTACAGCCGCCATACTAATTTCGCTTCTGCCCTATAAAGGGTACGATACGATTTATTTACAGCATCAGCAGCTGCATTTAAAAAAGAAGTTGTATTAGCTTCTCTACCACCAACAGAATCATTATTGCGTGAACACACAAAACGTGTATATTATCAGATTCAAATATGGTTGAGCAATACTTTGAACCCTGAAGAATGGGGATAGAGAAAGACATTATTTATGATGCTGCCTATTATGTCAAATTCAGATCCAGCACCACTGGAACTTATTGAAAAAGTATGTACACTTAGGTTAATATTTATTACTTTTCTTTATTATTCCGTTAATAATTACATGTTCTATAATTAATTAATTTTCAGTTGTTTTGTGGTTGCAAAACTAACTGCACATCAGCTAGATGGAGTTGTAAGAAAAGCGGTTTGAAATGTTACCGATTTTGCAAAAGTTGCCATGGCCAAAGTTGCAAAAACGCATCAACAACGCAAATAATTTTAGAAGATGGTAATCCATTAAATTATAATGATGATGATGAAAGGCGATATTATCGTGAAGAAGATGAAGAAGAAGAATAAATAAGGACTAGAAATTATACATTTTCTGTACTAGATGTATCAACCGAGGGATTCATTGAATCATCTAATGAAACAGAAATGGAATTTAATCAGCATTAAAAAATAATGAAAATGCTCTTACATTGTAAATGTCAAAAATATATTTTTGCATATATTTTACTTTTGGTTATTAATGATTAAACTTTTTTACCATTTCTTATATGCCAATTATATTTTTAGAAAGCACATTCTAAAATCGGAAATTTCTGCTAGTCTACTTTTGAAGTTCCCGTAGTTGGTAAGTTTTCAAATTAATATATATTTATTTATTTACTTTTATCTTTAATAAAATTAAATAATAAAATTAATAACATTTCACAAAAATCGATTATTTTTAAATAATACGAGGAAAATTTTATTATAACACCTTGAAAATTTAAATTAAATCAAGATTTTGAATTTATTTAATTCAAGAAAACATTGACGAATACTATCAATTGTATATCTGGGTCGATACCAAGTTGCGAAATTCAAAAAAGTAACTTGACATGTCGGGATGATTTTTTTTATAATTTATAAGCCAAAAATGTTTATGAAAAAAAATGCTGAGTTTCAAAATCAAACCCAACATGTCAAGTTATGTTTTTCGATGAATATATTTACTATCGTCGGGACAGTTAAAAAATCTTCAACTTATTTTTAAGAAATAATAATGTTAAAAAAAAATTACTTCCAGGTTTCGGATTTAATCACCAAGTAGGCAAAAATAACCTCATCTATTTTAATGATAATGAACCGATCGTAAAATAGAGAGTGCAAGAATAATGATTTCGGTTGATGTCTTCACTCTTTCTCGTAGTAGTATACGAGTAAGCATACGTAGTATACGAGTAAGCGTACGTAGTAAACGAGTAAGCAATAGTCCTCTTTTAACTCGGGACTTAATACAACGGCGTAGGATTTGAAAAAGATTTTATACCTGTATAAATTCACACCTGCCGAAATATACTAGGAAATTTTTTTTTCAGTCGTAAAATTTAGAAAATTTTACGAGGAATCTAAATATGACAAAAAATAAATAATACATTAATTTTTTAAAATTCAAATTTCAATTTGAAAATTTCATATTGCTATATTTTTTAACAACAAAAAAAAAATTGTATCTCTAAAATTTTAATTTCTAAATAGGTTAGTAGATTTTATAAGCAATTTAATAAAACGCTTATTTTTGTACTCCCTACGATTTTTTTAAATTTAAGTTCATCTCTTAAACTTAAAACCTCCCTAACTCGGTTAAATTTGACCGGAGGAAAAAAAAATCATTAAAACTTTTTTATGTAAAATTTTAGGCTCTACACATTTTTATAAAAACTTTTTTGTCTTACTTTTACCGTTTTCGAGTAATTGCGAAAAAACACTTTTGACAAATTTTTTTTAAACCTTGCCGGGGGTTTCGGACACGAAAACCTTTACACATTGGTTTTGTATCATTAAAACCACGTTATATCAAAAAAATTGGTTGCCTGTAAAGTCGGTATACGGGCGAAAGTTTTACGTGACAACGACTTTGAGTGGTAAAATAATTTTATTATGTCTGTCTCTCTCGCTCTTAGGCGGGCTAACCATGCCCGAGTGGAAGGGACGCGTGCCTCTCACTCGCTCTCATTGTGAGCGCATAACGTGAGCGGAGCGTAACGCAGTTTCTTGAAGTGTCACCCGGCAAACCAATTTATAAGACGTTGTCACGTCAAAATGCAAAGTTGAGTGTTAATTTTGATTTCAGACCTTATTTGACTGGACTACTAAGCTGCCACAAACGTAAGTCGTGTTAAAACAAAAAACAAAACAATAATTCATTCTCACGCACGAGAACTAGTCAGAAAAGTATTAGAAAATTGTGACACTAAACGGAAAAACAATAATTATTATAAATACCCTGTCAATCGACATTGGATAGGGCTGCGTTTTACACCGGCTTATCGAAAAGAACTTTATCCAGAATAAAATCCGACAAAAATAAACAATTAAAATTGTCCACAAAACGGAAGAAGACAGACCAAAAATTTATTTAGACAATTTTGATCGTACAGTGATTCATAAACTATAACAGAATTTTATTTACAAAAGTAAATCGTTCCGATCCGTCCGGATTTCTACTTCTTTGATATTTAAGGCCGATACTACTACCGGCGACTATCATGGACAAATGAATGGCGAGAATTTTGAGAAATGGGTAGTCGAAAAGCTTTTGCCTTCACTTCCTGACTGCAGTGTCGTGGTAATGGACAACGCACCTTACCTAGTGTCCAGCTAAATAAGTCCCCAACAAAAAATTCGCTAAAATCTGCAATAATAAAATGGTTGGAAGACAATAACATTTCTTGCGACACGTCAATGAGGAAACCAGATTTATTTGAAATTATAGAACAATTCAACGAATGCAATTGCAATTGGAAAAACATGTTCAGAAACTGGAGAATGAATACTGGGAAAAGGATATAGGAATGGAAAATGTAATGGAAGATTTTATCATCAGAGAAACTAGTGACGAAGGGTCACCAAGTGCTTGTAGCGATGATAGTATAGGTTCATTGGATATTGATTGTGATGAATATTATAAAATATTTTTCATTTTACTTATAATAAACTTTATTTAATTAAATTTACCCTTATTTTGTTGCGTTGTAAAAAATATCAATATAAACTACCTGGTACGTGATGCCACATCACTAGAAAATTGCCATCTCGACTTGTCGCGTACTATAGGTAGTTATGATTATAATATAATAAAAAGTTTGACATGGTGTGGTACGATATGGTGCAGTATAATTTGGTATTGTGGTATGGTGTGGTGTGTTGGTGTATGATGGTGGTGCGGTTGGGCAACAATACAATGTGATGGGGTATGGAGTGGTGTGATGTTGTACAGTAATGATGCGGTTGGGCAACATTACAATGTGTGTTGTGGTGTGGTGTGGTACGGTGGCGGTGCGGTAGCAAGCGGTATCAACTTCATGTGCTGCAACCAGCTGGAACTTGCGCGCGAACGTTGTGTGTCACTACATGTGTGATGTGGTGTGACGGTACTGACTTCATGTGCGCGACGAGGGTGCGCTTCTGCAGGAACTCCTTGCCGCAGACGGGGCAGGCGTGCGGCACGCGGCCGTGCGCGCGCCCGTGCTGCACCAGCTGGAACTTGCGCGCGAACGTTGTGTGTCACTACATGTGTGATGTGGTGTGACGGTACTGACTTCATGTGCGCGACGAGGGTGCGCTTCTGCAGGAACTCCTTGCCGCAGACGGGGCAGGCGTGCGGCACGCGGCCGTGCGCGCGCCCGTGCTGCACCAGCTGGAACTTGCGCGCGAACGTTGTGTGTCACTACATGTGTGATGTGGTGTGA
The DNA here is from genome assembly GCA_029286625.1 of Parnassius orleans. Classification (NCBI taxonomy): domain Eukaryota; kingdom Metazoa; phylum Arthropoda; class Insecta; order Lepidoptera; family Papilionidae; genus Parnassius; species Parnassius orleans. The sequence continues at coordinate 26,087 of JAGSMP010001558.1, read as the reverse complement.
CGGTACTGACTTCATGTGCGCGACGAGGGTGCGCTTCTGCAGGAACCCTGCCGCAGACGGGCAGGCGTGCGGCACGCGGCCGTGCGCGCGCCCGTGCTGCACCAGCTGGAACTTGCGCGCGAACGTTGTGTGTCACTACATGTGTGATGTGGTGTGACGGTACTGACTTCATGTGCGCGACGAGGGTGCGCTTCTGCAGGAACTCCTTGCCGCAGACGGGGCAGGCGTGCGGCACGCGGCCGTGCGCGCGCCCGTGCTGCACCAGCTGGAACTTGCGCGCGAACGCCGCGCCGCAATCCGGACACACGAACGGCGACAGCGACCCGTGGAACCGGCTGTGCATCACCAGGTGATCCTGCAATACCATCATACATTAATAAGGAAGCTACATCATTATGATGTAAAAAAATAAAACGGATAAACTTATTCATCATTTCACAAATCCACTGCTGAACATTGGCCTCATCCAAGGAATGCCACAAAGCACGGCCTTGAGCCACGAGCATCCATCGACTTCCTGCACGTCTTATTAGGTCATCACTTCATCTGGTGGGGGCCGCCCTACACTTTGCATTTCGATACGAGACTGCCACCTGAGAACCTTTCTTCCCATCGGTTTTCGGTTCCTCGAGCTATATGGCCGCCCATTGCCACTTCAGCTTACTAATCCGTTGGGCTATGTCGGTTAGTCTGATTCTACTGCGAATATTCTCATTTTAAGTGTATTACGCAGAGAAACCCTGAGCATAGCCCTCTACATAGCTCGCTGAGCGACCTTGAGCTTCCTCATACGCCACCACGCCTCAGATCCATGAGTCATCACAGCAAAGTTTTGGTATGCCTGACGAGATGTGTCGTAACTCCCAAACGCTGCCCAGCCGAGTTGAATCCGTCGATTGACCTCTCGGTCGAAGTTAGACTTACCTAGTCGAACTATTTGTCCCAGGTAAACGTAAACGTCAACAACTTCGAGCGTATTGCTGCCAACAACTACCAACATGTAACATGGACGTTACACATGACTTTTGTTTTGTCCATGTTCATCTTAAGACCTATCTGTTGGGAGACATTATTGAGGTCATTGAGCATAGTGCTTAGGTCCTCAAGCGATTCTACCATAAGGACTATATCGTCGGAAAATCAAAGGCGAGCTTTATACTCGCCGTGGATATTAATGCCGTATACTTTCCATTTCAGTACCTTAAAAACGTCTTCCAACGCAGCGGTGAAGAGTTTCAGGGATATCCTTCGGAGACTTCAGCACTTCAATACACTGCTAGTCAACTTGGCACCGCTGGAAGGGCTATGGCGCAGCCCAAATTTCACCGGAATCAAATGCTTTTCATATTCTACATACGCAAGGCAAAGTGGCAGATTGTACTCTTCGGTCTTCTGTACAATTTGCCGAAGGGTATGTATGTGGTCTATGGTACTAAAGCCTTTTCGAAAACTGGCTTGTTCGGAGGCTGAAAATCGACGAGTCTGCGTACGAGATAATTCGTAATGACTCTCGAAAACAGCACGTAGACGAGGCTCAAAAGGAAATCGGTCTTTAGTTCATCAAGGAGCATTGTCGCCTTTCTTGAAGAACAAGATGATTGATGAATTTGATGAAAATTAATGAATGACAGGCTGCCATTTGTTTGATGTTTTGCAGTCGTTCGTTTGCTCTTGCTGCGTATTGTACTGTGCGATTTTGGATTTTCTGATAACCTTACAACTTTTAATTTTCCACTGACTTCGATACCTTGCACTTACAATTACTTTGGCCTGTGTTGTACGGATACCGATTTAGTGCTTTTGATAGGGATCTAAGATGTTATCGTTTTGTTGGAAAGTTTTTCCTGGCATCTAAATGAAAAGATGATAAGTTATTATGTTATTATAAACAATAATTGTTTTTATACAACACTTGTTATAGGTAGACACGACCTGTAAAACTAATGAAGTGACAGGTCAATCAATGTATGGAAAGCGGGCATGATACTTTCCTACCTTCAGATCACCGCTCTCTTGTGCCTAGTATCCGTTGAAGTCTCCCATTTACGCCGTATAGTGGGTTTTGAGGAATGCATGTCTCTAGAGATATCCATTATACATATTATAGAGATACCATACATTTCGTCCACCTCCTCATGGGGATGTGCCGAGGTTGGTGCGTAAACCTGTTTGACCTTCAGCGAATACCGTTTGGTGATTCTGAGTATAAGGTACGCAACCCTCGTCGACACACTCCCAATCTTTACAGCGTTGTTAACGAGACTTGTTGATGATAAATCCGACAACTCCTTAAGACAGATGGTCGCCCTCCGGTGATAGAACAAGTTGCGGATTCGAGGATTACCGTGTCCTTCCACCTCTTTTCGGACCTCAGATAATCCTATAATATCCCAGTGCCACTTGTCTATTCCTTCTTCCAGCTCCATGATCTTCTCGTCAGTTTTCAGGGTGCGTGCGTTATATGTTACCAGGTTGAGTCGTCTTAAGTGGCAACCGAACCTCCACTGGAGATTCTTAGCATTACTATCAACATTACACCGGTAACGGCGGGCCCAGCCTCGCCGTTACCGGTAACAGATGGTTAGCGCCGCGGTAAACTTACAGCGAGCGCTAACCATCTGAGCTACTATGGCTCTAAAAGAAAGTTTGTTGTTAGTTTTTATATAAAAGGTAAGTAATTACACTGTTTTTAAAAGTTATTTGCCTATATTTTGCTTCGTAACAATTTTATAAACTTTATAAAATTTCCATTTAAAATATGGTATCGTTACATATCACTTTATATTTAATAGTCAGAATTAACTGAAAATTGAATATAAAGTGTGAGTTATCACTATAAATCATGTAAAAACACAAATTTCTATATTCCACAATGTCCAATGTGCGAAAATTACGTTTTATGTCATAATTTCGATATATAGTGAACATGATGGCGGTTGTTTTCAACAATAATTTAAAATTAAAAATTTTGTACAACCGACTTCAATTTAAATTATTAAGAATAACATTATTGGTCAGACCTTGATCAAATTGGACTGACTTATTATTTAATTATTAAAATATTCAAAACATAATAGGCACCACTCTATTTCTTCTACCGTACAGTACTATACTGTACGGTAGAATAGTACCTACGGTTGTCGTACTATATGGTTGTGTTCCATTTTGAAATGAGTTACCTTCTGCGCGAAGTTCTCGCCGCAATCGCTGCAGACATATGGTCGTTCGCCGGCGTGGTACTTGCTGTGAGTGACGAGGTGTCGCTTCAGCGGGAACCCGCGCCCGCACTCGCCGCACATGAACGGCCGCCCGCGACTGTGCACCTGGGGTCAACCAATATCATATGTAACAAAGAAGACTCAGACGACAGATAATAATGACAATGATGACTGAAACAAGAACAAATAGTTTGTGTTGTTTTAGTATATTTGGTTTTCCAACCTTGTCTATTTTAAGAAACCTTTTCCTATTTGGTATTTCGCTTAGAAAAGCTCTTTAAATTAATGTTTTTACGTAACAATTGATTTTAATTGTAAAGATACACGACAGATTAGACACTAGTATATACACTGTGTGGGCAAAAAGTTTACACTTGTAGTTTTACTTGTGGTCTGTTGATAATGGTTGCTTCGAACTATAATGTGAGATCCACATTGTTAGTAACAACTTTTGTACCATTATTCATTTTATTTTTAAAGCATTTATCAATCTCTTTTCTAATATCTTAACTACCTTTTGTGTAAGGCTCCATCTGTGTGGGGGTTATAGGTAAAGTACACATTCAAGTTGTTTCGTGGTAAATAGCATTCTATGAGTTAATCTCAGATGTGGTCTATTTATTTACTTATTTTTCTTTTATTTTATTTTTATGTTTTCAGAATACTAGCACTACTATTAACATTACTAACATTCCGTAACTGAAAAGTGCTTGTGTTAGGTCGTTTATAACAGTACGAATGGCAGATAGAACTCATGACATTAGTTAGTTAATGGTCCATACCCATTAGGATACTGTCACTGATTATGTTTGCAAAATTTGATCCAAATCTGTTTATTCGTTTACAAACACACACGTTTTAAAAACTACTAAATAGTGTTTTTACAATTACCCTCGAATGCGTAACAAGATGATGCTTCAGTGTAAACGCCATCTTACACTCATGACACTTGTAGGGACGGTCTGCAGAGTGAAGCAGCAAGTGCGTATTCAGACAGTGCTTGCGTGCGAACGCCTTGCCGCAATGTGCACACACGTGGGGGCGTTCACCTTTAACAAAGAGATAAATGATGTTAACATTTAATATACGAAACTGTTATTTTAATCTACAAATAGCTGAATAGATTTCGAAAGAGTAACAACTGCTGTTTATAGTGGTGTTCTGAGAAGATTCCATCTTTAAGACAAACAAATATTAATCTACTCTTATCTTATACAGGCATTAAAAATAAATAAATTACATCATAATAAAATCTGTAAAAATAATTTTCATTCAACTAGGTATTTCTCAACTAGAAAAACATATAGTACAAAATACTTCATATATGCATTATATACATAATATTTTTTCAGTTACAAGTTTATAGAAACACTAGCTGTTCCCCGCGACTTAGCCCGCGTGGAATTTTTTAGCACGGAACCCTTAAATAAAAGTAGCCTAAGTTACTCCTTATAACATCAGCTATCTGCCAGTGAGTCACATGCAAATCGGTTCACATGATTTTGCGTGACGCGTTTTCAGACAGACGTCGCGTTAAAGTTTTATTATAGTATAAAAACATAAGTAAAAATCACTTGTTTAAAAAACAAAATGAATCATACCAGTATGGACCCTTGCATGAGTCGTAAGATGGTGTTTCAACAGGAATGACTTGCCACACTCGTCGCACGAATACGGCCGCTCTTTAACGGCGGGCGGAGCGCTCGTCATCAACACCGCAGTGTTCAGCAGCTCTGTCTGTGAAAAGATTGCCTGCTATTCCATTACTATACAACATGGACTTTATGCCGCAGTCTAATTTAATACAAAACACTTTAAGTATTTTAAGGGATTAGATTTAAAAGTAAGAACGGTAATCACAAAGAATATATTTAGCTGTGTTAGCTCAGGGAACAAGAATTTGCTTAAAAATTCCATTATACACAAGCAAACCAAGTTTGATCCCTGTCATTGAGAAATTGTTAATGTAGTTTTAAGTGTAGATTTACAATGATTTTAATGGTGAAGAAAAATATTGTGAGATAAACTTGCATGTCTGAGAAATAAAACTTTTTTCAATGATATGTGAAGTCGACTAACACACACATAGTGTGGTGGATACTTCCTAGTCGCAAAACCTATTATTCAATGAGAAGAGGCTAGTGACAAAAAATATATTATAGGTTGTACATCCTTTTTTCTTTTACATATAATAGAGACAATAATTGCGATGCTAATATAAAAAATGGTAAGTGAAATTTAAACTATAATCTGCGCGCGTTCAGAATGGGATGCGACCTTTGAACTGAGGCACGCACTGGCCACCCGCCAGCTGTTGCGTCGACAAACTCGCGTCATAGGTCGCCAGACGTAGTTAGTTACGTAGTATTATTTGACCGCCTCGTCGATCTAGTTGTTGTAAATGTACAATACGGCCGACGTATCTGGCGAGTCCGACCTTCGCGCAGAAGGTTGCGCAATAGCTTTTAAGGAACAAAATGGTGGCATGAGGCGACGTACGGGGGCGGTGGTCTAGGCTAGAGATTGACCATAAGTAAACACAATCGACCCTTTAGTCATAAAATATCGCAATCGATTAGTTTTATTTAGAAGTTATTGATTTTTGTTTATATAAGATATTAAACGAAATAGATTTACAAATATAGTGAATTTTGTTGATAATAAACAAGATTTCGACTTAAAAAAAAAAACTAAAACATATTATTTTCTCAGCTGAAAGACATAATGTACTTAAATATCAATTATCTATTAACGCCTTCTTGAGTAACGACTATTTGAGAAAATTTAGAACCTCCTTATAAATTGCAAATAAATATATTTTTATGTTTTAATTTTAATCGATTTGAATAAAATCGATTAAACAACACCCTCAGGCACGCGTGTTGACATCCCTTCTGGTTACTTCAAAGCTTCGTGCTTATTCGGCAATGCTCGGTACACGGTAATATTTCAGTCACACGTTAGCATTGGTGTCGTGTTCGTGTCGCTATCTCTGTCTTGAGCACAGTCGGTTACAAAAGTTTTCGTTGTTATTGTTGTTTGTTTTTATTAATAGTGTTAAGTTTGTTTTGTTTGTTTTATTTGTTTTATTTGTTTTATTTGCAAGTGTCAGTTAGCACTTATATTATTCGCCAAACATGCCACCAAAACATAACAGTGGAATAAAAAGTATTAAATGTAAATAATATTGTATGTGTTTGTGATAAAATCTGCCCCTATCGAAAGGTGAGGTATCAAAATTGAATCTTTAATTTATAATCTCCAAAGTGTTTTGATATTTTTGGTCACTGTATTAGGGAAATTTTATTTGTACATTGGTATATATAAAAAAATTACAATAACAGTTTTCTTCACGAGTGTTCATGCGCTAAACTTCGCAGAGCCTATATTCAGACTCGCCAAGATACGTCGGCCGTATTGTAATTGCTGATCATGTGGTCCTGGCTTCGAATCGCGGGTAGGGTCCACAAAAGTCGGCCCAGTGTTCTCTTGACCCCCCATGCCTCAGAAAACACGTAAAGCCGTTAGTTGGTGTAGGAACCTGATTTTTCTCGTCATGTCTTATTTCCCTCATTGAACTAATATGACAAGTGTGAGGGAATAGAGATTGCACACATTCGTGTACAATAACTCTATCCCGCGTAGCTGACTAGTCTACATTTAGACTGGCCACAGTGAATAAAATTCAATGTAGAGGACATTATTATTATTATTAGACTACAACTTTACTTTTCCACCTTTTTGAAATTTATATAACAGATCGGGTTGAACTTATAAACTTCCAATTGATGTTTTTGGCTAACAATGGAAAGTTTATTTACTTATTATCCACTTATAAGCTCTGGACAGCTACAAAAAGATTTACAGTTTACAAAGACTGGACTGGATAAAGTGTGCAAAAGAAAGGCATGAAGATGTCACAAACACTATGTCGCAAGCCCTATGAGGATAGATTGTATGCATTGCCCTTACTTCACTGGCGGAAAGGCGCCTACACGGCGACCTTATAGAAACTTATAAGATAATAATGAACAAAATAAAATCTAAGACTGTCTTGTGGCCACTATCTTAAACTAGAGTGTGATCTTGCTAATTTTCTTACTCACTTCATTTCCTAGGCAACAAACAGAATGAAGATATCGTTTTTTCAACATCTGTGAATGCTTTTAAAAACAAATGTGACAACTGGCTCAAACAATCATTCAAGACCATCAATTCTAGCACTGTGTGATATGTGTCATATCATTGAAAGCTGTTTGACCATAACCATATAAATGAAAAATAATGAATAAATTTTTGCTTGAGTTAAGAATGACTATTTTCTTCATTTACTTTTAAGATTTATATCATTGTGTAGACTATAATAAGTAAGGTTAAAAGGTAAAAATTTGGTACAAGAAAAATTATAACAGGAAAGTTGGTTATAAATTTATAAAACATTCTCAAAAGAACTTAATTCAACAACCAAATTTAGAAGCTTGGAGTTATAAAATAATAACAAACATGAAACATGCAAATAAATAAATGTTAAATATTTAGAATTTCTTTGTTAAGCCTTCTTCTCTTTCAAAGTGTGTCATTTTCAATTAATTTTGACATGGTTTCATGACTTTAGGCCACCGTGTAGTATGCAAAAAATTAGTTTACCTATTTTTATTCACAAGGACACAGGACTTCCATCATTTCTGAGAGTGTACTAGAGCCACAAAGGGTATTCCACACTACCTCAGTTTATATTGGCACATTACCTCAAAATAATTTATCAGATATCAGAGATAAAAGTTTCATTATGATATTTTTCTTCACCAAACTGGTGTAATGTGATCAAAATAATGTAAACGAGAAGATGGTTCCACGGGCATGTAAAATTCACCTTACGCAGCACTCCCTGCACCGCGTGTGAACTGTATGATTTCGGTTTCTCTGACAATATACCTTTGACCGTCTTACGTAAAACATGTCTTTTATTGAAACACAGCAAAACATATACCCGTTTGTGCTGTGTTCACGGATATGACTAAAGCATTTGATCTTGTTAACCATGACCAATTACTACATAAACTAGAAATGTATGGTGTAAGGGGGAACACATTGAAATTATTGGGATCATACCTGTCAAACAGAACACAATGCACCCAAATAACCAAAATAGAACGAAAATGGAGGAAACATTCTGCTCAAATTACAGAACCGTTGTTAATGGTGTACCACAACATCCTGCTCATTTTAAAGAACCGTCATTAAGGGAGTATCCTTGGGCCTTTAATGTTTCTTATATACATTAATGATTTACCAAAGAACATAAGACATCCTGTGATATTGTTTGCTGACGATAGTACGACACTAATAAAATGTACGAATAGAAATATTTACGAAAATGAAATAAATAATGCACTAGCTGCCATTGTTCACTGGCTTACAGAAAATCAGTTACGTATTTTGTTAAAAACTACTTACATACAGTTCCACCAAAATAGAACTAGCCTGCTTGAACTAAATATTAAGTATAAGGGATCGCCTATTACAGAGGTAGCTTCCACTAAATTCCTAGGCATAGAAATAGATACTAATATGAAATAGAAAGCACACGTTCAGACACTAAACAAACACTTAAATAGTCACATATTTGCTCTGAGAAGACTTTCAAATGTATCACATTACAAAACTGCATTAATAGCTTATAACGCCTATGTTGCGTCAATATTAAGGTATGGTATAATATTTTGGGGCAACTGTTCTGATAAAGATACTATATTTAAAACTCAGAAAAAATGTATTAGAGTGATATTTGGGCTTAAATGTACTAATAGTTGCAAACCAAGCTTAAAGAATATAAAATTTTGACACTTCCTAGCCTATATATAAATGAAGTAGCAACATTTGTGCATTCAAACCTGTTGTTGTTACCTCTAACTAAAAAAGAAAATTCAACGTTTAAAACATAAAATTGTTAGTGTACCAGGTAAAACAGCACTATTACGACATAGTATATTATGGATGGCTCCTGTTATCTACAATCTTTCGCCTAACAATATTAAAGAAAATGAAATAGAAGACTTTAAGAAAAAAATAAAAGCTCTATTAGTTGAAAAAGTTTACTACTCAATGCAAGAATTTATTCATGAAAAATTTTAAAATGATTTTGATATTTTTTTGTGTTTTATTTACAAAATTGCTCTTTCTTTTGATTTTTTTATTTATTTCTTTTGACATTTACTAAAATTATACAATTATAATTTGATGATTGAACTCGTAATTGGTAATCATTTTGACATAGCAATTAATCGGACAATTTATTTCCATTTAAATATTTGTATACTAATCAATGGTAGATCATCGAGAATTGTGATCAACAAATAAATGTATTATTATTATTATTTTAAATTCCCTAAAACAATATCATACCTTACTCGTAAATAAGCATAATATAAGTTTGCAATTTTAAATTTTTGTGGTGTGAGTGGGGATCAAATATGGAGTTGCTCCAATAGTTTGAAATCAAATGTGAGCATTCCACCACCGAATTGTGATTGCTCTCCAGAATGTAGTTATTGTTGCTTGTTAAAGATAATACAATATAGCACCTATATATCAGCAATGTTTAGACATGAAATATGCATATAAAAAATGATGAATAATACACAGTTCTGAAAGATTTTTTTACTGAATTCTTATTCAGAGTAATATGATAAATAAATATGAGTAGATTCTACTCATATCTATCATATTACTTTTAAAAAACAAGCATCAAATTACAATGAAAAACTTTTGCCAACTAAGTTTGTAATAGTATTATTTACTTAGCATGATGTAATATTTTAAGTTGAGTATGAAATAATAGTACTTACTTTGGGTGAATTATTTGCTGTACCAGGCTCTTGCTTGGTATGCAACATGTGTTGATGAATAGTTGATGTTTGAATTGTATCTGCTTGTGATTGAGCTACCTCTGTTATGGTCTTCAGACTGCCATTCAACAATGTATGGTTTAACTGTGATGCGTCTATAACCGGTGTTGCTATGCCCTGAGCTTGTAGTGCTCGTTTCATTAAAATTTCATTACATTCTTCTGCCGTTAATTGGATAGGACCAATTGGTGTTAGAAATGGTTTTGATGCTAGATTTGTTGCTGCAAAAAAGAGAACATTTTTTTAAAGTGATTGTAAATACACAAGTAAAATACAAGAATAGTAGAGTATTAGCGGATAAGAGGAAACTAATCCCTTGTTTTAAATAAGAAGCCTTAAAACTCTCTCAATGAGAGAGTTTTAAGGCTTTTAAATCATCAGCTGTTAGGCAATGTTTTCCATCATCGCCAAGCATGTAGTAAAACAGCACTTAAAATTGCAATTAACAAGTTTATTAGTGTCGGCAGGAATGAACCCAGGTTGCTCACAAACATTGAAATTTATAGATAGTGCTTAACCCCTGAGCTACCAGAGCTCTTATGGCACAGACATAAGTGGTTATTATATAGTGGTATTTCTACTTTATTTAATACTTACTTTGTATTGTGGCAGTCTGGTTCTGCTGTGTAACCCTGTTTAAGGTGTGTGCGGGTGCCTCATTTACAACAAACATTCTGCGTGCTGTGACTGGTGTTCCTGCTACTACCCTTGTGACTTGTGCTGCCGAATTTGACACTGCTACTGCAACAGTGCCAACTTTTTCCTGCACTTGTGGAGTCTTGTGTGACATGACAGTCAATGTGGTTTCTGGTGAAACCTGAAAATCACATTGTATGTTACAAAAAGTTAGTTTGCAGTTTTAAAAAAAAAGTTCTGTCACTAACAGAAAAATTATATGATTTTTTTTTAATATCACTAAACCAATACAAATAAAATAAGAACAACGATACAAAAAAATTTTTTTAAGTGGTAGAGCCATGCTGTAGCTATATTAGTAGTATAGTTGTAGCACGAATGGGTTGGATCGACCTGGGAAGGACCACACTCTCACAGAATACCAGCGTAAAATAGCAGCTTAATGCTGCTGTGTTTCGTATGGTGAGTGTAGAGAACCGGATACCCTTTTTACTGGAAATGAGGCATTCCATATTAGTCCTCACGGTTGACAATGCATCTGCATTTTGATTTATAATCGAGGATAGATGTAAATGTCTATGGGCCGCAGCAACCACTTACCATCAGGTGGACTGTGTGCTTGTTAGTCACCCTTATCCTATAAAACAAATTTGCATGGCCCTTGAACATTATGAGTACTTTTGTATGTATATGCCAAATTTCTTAGACTTAAATCTACTAAAGTAAATAACATAAAATTTGTAGCCATGAACAAATATAAAAAGGACATAGAATTTTCTATAACTTTTCCTTTCAATTTACTTTACATTTTTAGTTAAATTTTAAAAAACAAAAACAAGTAGGTATATTCTAGCTATCCTAATTTGAATTTGTAACTTAACAACACACACTTGATTTTTCTTACTTTGTCTATAAACACACAAAATGTAAATAAACTGAGTAAAGAAGTATTTTTTAAATCAAAGTAACATATGTTTATATCTGATAAGTCATTGGCTACTTTGTAATCAAACAATGCACTGTATAAGGTTATTCTTACCGTGTTTCCTAAAGTATAACTTAGACTGCTAGGAGTCTCCACCTCGCCCTTCGTGAGATCGGCAGAACTGGTAAAGCCCCATGAATAACCAAAGCCCGAGACATTACTTGGCGTTGGCATACACATCTTTGAAAATAATTCTTATGCCGCGCCAAAAAACAAGCCAACAGAGACAAATGCACTTGCCAAAAAGTAAACACGAATCCTCATGACAGTTCGTCCATTAGCGACATGTATGCTTTCACAACTACTAATGCAAAACGCACCCATCAAAAACACAACGCCGCATATTCACTTTATATTAGTTACATTTATACTTATACATAATAATTAACAAACTTAAATAAGTATTCGCGAAAAATTATAGCAAATACTAGAGAATTAGACAAATGAAGTCAGTAAAAAAGGCGGCATAGGACGCTACACGCAAAATTGACACGCACGTAATTTATCATAAACATTATCATTTGTGCACTATTTAACGTACAGTGGTGCACCATATTGTTATTTCTTATTAAAAACTGTTTACGGATAATGACATTCAACTGTACAGCTCGATTTTATGAAAACAATAATTTTATCGCACACACAAAAAACCGGACGCCATTTTATTGTTTATGGCTTTCGTCAGAGAGTTGTTATTTTTTTTCAGTTGGGGCAGGCAAAGGTCTTAGACTATCAACCTAATCTAATGTACTTGTATATATAGAGGTCAGTGATTGTTCACAATACTCTTCGCAATATATTGATGCGTCACATTGTAAAGTTCTTAGGAAATTTTGACGACAGTTTAACCCACATAACACAATTACTCTCTACCGAGAGAAGAACGCCAACTTCATAGTAAAAAAAAGGAAACACGTGTTTATGACTGTACACTAAAAGCGCAACGGTGGGCAGACAAATAAAACTTTTTTAGCGGGAATTTCAAACCCTTGTATTCTGTAACTTTTAAACTTTTTGTTTATTTAAGGCAAATTCGAGTAATTTTGGCTTGAGCTCACAATCCTATTGGGTGAATTACCATACATTCGAGAGGTTGCACCAAAATTACTCGATTTTACTTTAGAAGAGTATGAGGGATAATATAAAACAAAAAATAGGTATAGTTATATAATTTTATTTTTGTGAAGACATATTGTTTTATACACTATACAGGGTATTTTTGAAACGCTCCCGAAAACGAAGACAGACGACAGTACTAACTATATCTTAGATGATGGGTGAAATATAAAATCGATCCTGATGAAAAAAAATTCATCTTTTCACAACGTTTTATTAGCTTTATTCACGCTCCATCGTGTTAGTATAAATCATCGTGTTAAATAAAACGTTAATTTCATTAAAATAAAACATGAAAATAATTAAACATAAAAGCAGCAGTGGAATTACTGAATTACAATCAGCTGACTAGGGGTCAATGTACGCGCGAACGCCGAATTGCGCGGCCCGTAACTAGCGATGGTACCACAATACATAATAATTTACAACAGTTGTCTAAATACCTAACTTATCTACTTAACCTACTATTTTGCCACTGTGCTTGTCTCCACGTAGCCACTTTAATTCAAATTACAGGTTAAATAAACCAAATAACTGGTTCGATTCCCCGCTAATGAAAAAAATACTTAAATGAAAAGTTAACAAGGTTAGAGTTATGCGTTTTTATTCATCGTGTAGGTATGTTTATTATTCTGATGTATTCAGTTATGTACCTATTCAGATCAGTTCAGTACCAAGTTATTTAAAAAAAATAGGTATGAAACAGCTTACCGCTCTAAATCCTCCGTGGTCTTATGAGATGCGGCTCAAATTGTGCTCCATTCATTTCGAGGCAGATGTGGGCACGGTGTTGCGTTTCCTCATGCAGGCGGGGCATTATCGTGTGGTCTTCGACACAGTCCGCACGTAGTTTGTCGAAAACATCCACGATCCTTTGGCGCATTTCGTCAGCACTATCACACTCACGATTAAAACCCTTTCTTTCACATACCCCACAGAAAGAAGTCTAACGGGTCAGATCTGGTGAGCGAGGTGGCCAAGCGTGTGGTCCTAGTCTGCCAATCCAGCGATCATCAAATAATTCGGTAAGGCGCTCACGGACGAACCTCACGACATGTGGAGGTGCACCATCATGCTGGAACCATGTACGGCGATATTCATCCAACGATAGGTCGTCTAAAATGTCAACCAACTGTTCATTTATAAAGTTTAGGTATCCCTGTCCGTTAAGTCGCTGTGGCAGAAACACTGGTCCCAGTATGCGATCCTTAAATAAACCTGCCCATACGTTAACCGACCATCGGGTTTGGTGCCCGGTTTGTCGAACAGCGTACGGGTTAACCTCTGAATACACGTGTGTATTTCTTCGGTTCCACATGCCGTTTCTGGTAAATGTCGACTCGTCCGTCCAGATAACGTGCTCAATGGAACCAGGCACACGTTGTTGTTGGTCTAATAACCAACGGCAGAAAACTCGTCGGCGGTCGTGATCGCCGGGAACTAAAGCTTGCACTTTGTGCACTTTGTATGGCCGCATTCGGTTACGCTTTAACACTTTGTGAACTGAACAGTATGACACATTTGTTCCATCCCGACGTCTTAACAATTTAGCGATACTTCGTGTACCTAGGTTCGGATAACGGCGAACGACATCTAAAATGCGCTCCTCGGGTGAACAGTCATTTGACTTCCACCTCCTGCCGCTACTGGAGCAATGGGCCGATTTTCCAACACTCGCTGAAATGCTGCTGTTATCAGACGAGAGTCAGCTGGGTGTCGAGCGGTCGGGAATTTCTCTCGGTAAATTCGTAATGCACGCGAAGCATTCCCGCGAGCTTCTCCAAGGCACATTAACATGTTGCCGTATTCACGAGCACTATAAACGTACGCGTTAGGCATTATTAAAACAAAAAAGAAACACAAAACGTAACAACAAGAATAACACGTAATAACAAGTAGGTAATACCAAGTAATAACAATAAGAATTTAATAAAAAATAATTGAACTGTCGCTTGCGCATGCGTGTCCAAAGTCAACACGGAACTGTCTCAAAAACTAAAATCAATAATTAATCCCGCCAAAACTGAAGCCTACACTTTGAACATTCCCACAGACCGTCAAATGTTATGACATTGCCAACTTTTATTTTATAAGTTTAGTTTCATATGATCCCTACGACTACTCTTTCATATGGAATTTAGAAGTTATAGTTGTAATTTTTAATACAATTAGACAATCAATTGTACCCTGACGAAACAAGCAGTTCGTTACTACAAAATGATATTGAAATTAATAAACGTACTTACTTGGGTTTGTTATCTTTGATTTTGTACAAGAAAATAGAAATAAAATGGTATTGAATAATTTAATAGTTAAAATCAATTGCAATTATGATCGACAGGTAATTAATCTAAAAATAATTATTTTACTTTACTTTTATTGACTTTCCGTTTTAATCCATCCAATACTTTGATTTGAAAAGAGGTACGTCAAAACTATTAAAAATTACTTGCAAGTTTTATTGTAATTGCCGCCTCTAATTTTACGTCGCTTGCAAACAAATCTTAGTAGGTAAATTTGGGAATTTCATATGTTGGCGCTGACGCGAGGTGACACACAGTCGGCCGGGCGGCGGCAGCGCGCGTACAGGGGCGCGACGGGGAATGCTCGCCAGTATTACTGTGCGCGCACGCTATTGGTTCCTCATTCTTCCGCGCTTTGAAAAGCGATGTTTACCAATGTA
This sequence comes from Parnassius orleans, assembly GCA_029286625.1. Classification (NCBI taxonomy): domain Eukaryota; kingdom Metazoa; phylum Arthropoda; class Insecta; order Lepidoptera; family Papilionidae; genus Parnassius; species Parnassius orleans. The sequence goes on along the minus strand of JAGSMP010001558.1, from coordinate 10,541 downwards.
CAGTCGCACACACAGCTTTCTTTGCACGACGCGCGACGATGGTTTTAAAAGGAAGGAAAGAAAATTATTTATATCTATTGTTTTATGACTGAACTAGTGAACGAAAAGGTAAATAGAAGGTGAATGGGGAAAATTGTGCAGTAAAGTTAAATGTATTGAGGAAGAATACCGAAAAATTACCATGTGGTCAACCTGATGACGGAAACATTTATCATTCGCATTGATGATGATGATTCTGATGAGTGATGATGAAGTAGCATCCAGTAACACCAATACACCATCGACATTTGGCTTCCATGTTCCATGTTCCAATGGTATAATGGACAGCGTGTCACCCTTAGCTTAAGTTTTCTTGTTACAAACTACTTTATTTTACGATAGAAATAAAAAATAATGCTCAAGCAAACATTATCCATTTTGAATTTCAACCTCTTCCAAAGTTCTAAGTAGCTAGTAAAGTACCTATTATGATTCTACAATAAAACCATTAATTACTATTATAATATTATAAAACAACAGCCTAGTACCATGTAGTACTTTAGAACGCGACTGTACCCATGTGCAGACACACCCCCTCCACTATCGCTCAGCGTTCTTTTTACGTGACGTTGAGTTTGGCTTCGACGCGGATATTGACCCTAGTCAGCTGATTTTATGGTTTATTTATTTTAAATTCCATTGCTGCTTTAATGTTTAAGTATTTTCATGTTTTATTTTAATGAAATTAACGTTTTATTTAACACGATGATTTATACTAACACGATGGAGCGTGAATAAAGCTAATAAAACGTTGTGAAAAGATGATTTTTTTTCATCAGGATCGATTTTATATTTCACCCATCATCTAAGATATAGTTAGTACTGTCGTCTGTCTTCGTTTTCGGGAGCGTTTCAAAAATACCCTGTATATTATTATGATGTTTTTTACTACTTTTGCAGATAATATTTCCACGCGTAATATTGATATATAACCAAAGACATTTAAGTAGTAGTAATAGACCGGACATCAGCAACAAAATGATCACCTCTTACTTATGTCCTATAGGATATATTTCGGATTTGTGTAATTTAGTCTTAGTGACATAGTCAAAAGCTCAAGACGCATTTGTTTCCCAAATTTAAAAAATATTTTTAAAGAAAATATGCCCGATTGTGCATTAAGGTATTGTAAGTCCCGATTTGTAGCAAAAACTGAATGTGATTTCGGTTTATTATCGCAAGTATAATGTATATTTACCCCATAAATTTTAAATTTTATTATTTCTGGTACATTGTTCTAGAACATTTATCATTATTGTAATAAGCGCCCTCTGTTCAGTAACTCACCAAATGAGTTAGCGATTGACAACGTTTATCGATTGGTGCTATCGATATAAAATATTATACAGGATGCAGATTTAATCATCTACAATATTTAAGGAGGTGAAATAGTAAACGATACTGTACGTATACTGTACGTAAACGTCTATGTCAGCCAGTACAACCAGTACAACCAGTCAACAAGATAGCCTTCTTTTTAAAATTTCAATATAATTCTACAACACCAGGAGAATTGCAGATGCAATGCCAGCCTTTTAAAAAGGAGTAAAATCATTTCTGGAAGGTCCCTAAGTCGTATCGGGCCATAAAAATCGCCGATGGTAAACGATCCCTAAGAAAACTCCTAATAAATCGTACGGTTATGGACAGAAAAGCATCCAAATGATGTGGATGGTAACATAAGTGTTGTCGCAATGTGTGTTGGTGAAGTTTGGTGGCTGGTATTTATCCGAACAATTCCTCAGAGCACTCCCCGTGGTAAATACGATAGAAAATGCAAAGGGATGCAACATCTCTACGCAGTGCCAATGAATCGAGCCAATCAAAGAGAACTCGGTCATCGATTTTTCGAGACGCTCTGTCCTCTATGTGGTCAAGTGGAAGGAGCTTGCACTGGGGAGCCCCGGCCCAGAGATGAGAACAGTATTCCATGTGAGGCGGAACCTGCGCTTGTAAAGTTGCAAGCGATGTGCAAAACAAATAGGTAATATTAATAACAAATATTAATACATATTTATTTGTTAAGAAAATCATAATAATTACACTTATAGGTATTGGTAATTCCAATTTAATTATAATTGTCCTTGAAATAAAACTAATTTAGTATGAATATTCCAAAATTTTTCGAAGGACACTAATTTTTGTGGTTTCATAATGTATTCTTATTTCAAAATATTTTAAAGCGACAGCTTTAATGAGAAGTATTCTGTGATAATCAATATAAAGAAATCTTTATTGATGGAATCGATCGAGTTAAGTAGATTGATATCCTTTTCGTTCACAAGAGCTTTGGCCTTAAACTCTTCAAGACTATGTTCCAGATGTACCACTTTTATTTTTAGACGCCTTGTTTTCTGACGAAGAGATATTCTTGCAGATCTATTGATCCCCGCAGCTGTTAATTAACCACGAGTTCCTCTTCTCTACGAGTAACGCCGCAGGCGATGAACCACGCTATCATGCCTTCGACACACAGTCGTCGGGCATCAAGCATAAATCGGGTATCAGGCGTTGTGAGTATCAAATACTATGGAATGTATACTATCACGGCACACTAAACCTCGCGTCTCATGCGCGGACATCTAGCGGCGCTTCAGGAGCATTACTAAATATCTATACCTCACTACACTAAAAGTTTTATCATTGTGACTTGGGAATATAATCCGAAGCTCCGCTCAACCCCTTGGGGAAAATAGCGTGATGCTATAAATATTGTACTAGTGTGACCGTGAGGTGCTGGTGGTTAAGTAAGGTTATACATTTTTTATTTTTAATATACTACAGTTTTATAATGTATTAAAATCTATCTCTATTTTTAACTTAAGTTTTTGAAGTAAAATTTTGAAGTCTTACTGTAACAATATAATACTTACTGGTACAAATAATGTAGGAATGGCTCCTTTTAATTAAATCGTTTTTATTCTGCTTTTTCTTTTATATTTCTCAAGAAAATTTTTGCTGCAAATTATAGTTCTTCTTTGGATTTCAACCAACCCGCTCAATTAACCTTATCCATTTTTTTATTCTATCCATCTGTTTGACAAACGGCAAAATAAAATTACATTTTAGAACGCAAACAGAGGATTTATTTTCTTGTTGTGTTAGCAAGTCTATCGATTCATTATAAACATTCAAGATAAATATCGACATTAATTTTTATATAGTTGAGTCAATCCCTAGCGTACATGTAAAATATTTTGTAAATAAATGTATTTACCAAATTCATGCAACATATCAACAACGTGACTTTTTTCTTTGCAAAATATCAAAATTAACAAAATAATTGAAAACATTCTATATTTTAAACATTATATAACATAAATTTTAATCAAAAATAAAGCGTCATAACATTGACGGCGTCTTGAGAATTTACCTGTGAAATGTGCAATTACCAGGATTATTTCTATTATTTACATCACAGCCACTCACAGAACAAGTAAACATTTTGGAAAAAAGTTATTAACTAAAAATAACCACTATTACACTCTAAAAAATTACAAAATATCTAGGAGCTATTTCTTGCGTGCCGACTTGTGCCGACCTGTCATTGAAAATCGGTTACAGAGTCATGATATTTGGTATCCTTTTCTATCTTACATTTTTGCCATAAGGAATTTTCTTCTCTCTTGCACACTATGTCGGTCTATACACCAGTATATTCTAAGTCTATGGATTAACCCATAGACTTAGAATATACTGGCGCAGGGTGATCCATCCATAGACTTAGAATATACTGGGGTTTGACGTTTGTCACGCGTTTTCGGGCCGTTAGGTCGTCTATACGCCAGTACACAGAACAAAATTACTCTCTACCTAGAGAAGAACGCCAACTTCATACTAAAAAAAGGAAACGTATGTTTATGTGTACACAACAAGCATATAAAAATTTTTTAGTGCGAATTTCAAACCGTTGTATTCCGTAACTTTTAAACTTTTTGTTTATTTAAGGCAAATTCGAGTAATTTTGGCTCGAGCCTCACAAACCTATTGGGTGAATTCCCATTTGAGAGGTTGCACCAAAATTACTCTAACTACTTACTTTAAAGGAGCATGTGGGATAAAATAAAACTAAAAATTGGTATAGTTATGTAATTTTATTGTTTGGAAGACAGTTTGTTTTATACACTATATATTACTATTGATGTTTTTTATTGCTTTTGCAGATAACATTTCCACGCGTAATATTGATATATAACATGTGTTATTGTGAGAGTTATTCTTCACAGAACATTAACGTAAATTTAAATCAGTAAAACTCTCATAGTGAAAACTTAACTCAACCGAAATACATGATCTGAAACAGATAAAATTCGAATCAATATAGATAGTAATAATCGCTACTAATAATGATCAATAAATTCAAAATGCTTAAAGATTTACCACAATATTGTCATAAGCATTGACTTATATATTACTAAACTATATTTAAAATTGCATTAGACAGAAGTTAAAAAGGTTTTTAACGCACACTGTAACAAAAGTACACTAAAATGTTACAGTTAAGATTGATGCGTAATTTTTTGTAATCATTTTAATTATTTATCTCATGAAATTAAGTGGCTATTATTTAGATATAGTATTTAATATTATTTAAAATTCCAAAGTCAACACTAAAAACCTAAATATAGCAGAGGTGGACAATACCGGGAATGATTTTAATTTCATTGTTAATTTACCAAATTAAAATAAAACGTAATCGCTTGATAAGTTGCGATGGCAGGGTTATTCTAATTTTACCGGTTTATGATGTCATCTCTTAATTTTCGTAAATAATCTGTAATTGTCATTCACTTGTGAATTATATTTATGATAGTTTTACTGTTTTTTTTTTCTTATTTTTATTGTTTTGTTACCGTTATTACTACTTTTTATGAGTTGTTGGTGCAAAGCGTTACATTTATAGGGTCACATAAGACTCTAGCCTCGAACTCTTTCAGAGCCCTACGAAGGCCTTGTAATGAGGACTGGAAGAGGGCTGCAAAGATAATAAGGCCAAACCTGGTGCAGGGGGCTGTTGACTCCTTTAAACCATATAAGACAAGTGGGGGGATAGAATAATGCCCATCCATCTACAGAGGAGTATCGATATCCTTCTTTCTTATATGGTGAAAATCTTCAGAGCAAGTTTTGCATGATGATATATTCCAGAACGATAGACAATTGTCAAAGTTCTATTTATACCTAAGGCTGGTAAAAAAGACTACGCTTTACCAAAGTCCTTTAGACCTATAAGCCTTTCTTACTTTCTTCTTAAGACATTGGAAAAGGTTATATATAGATATATTAGGAATGTAGCTCTAGCTGCGAGACCTATACACTACAACTAGCATGCTTACCGAAGAAGCAAATCTACGGAAACAGCCCTGATCAGTGTTATTGACAGGGTCGAAAAAGCGCTAGAGGATAAAGAAATAGCTCTTTGTGCCTTTCTAGACATTGAAGGCGCCTTCGACAGTAGCCTTTCATCACTGCTGGTTGGGGGCCTAACATCTAAAAATGTTGACCCCGCAACCATCAGGTGGGTGAAGTCGAGGCTCTCAAACAGAAACGCAAAAATAGAGCTGTTTCAAACTTCGATTGAGGTTGCAACTACAAGAGGCTGTCCACAAGGAGGTGTTTTGTTACCCCGCCTTTGGACTCTTGTGGTTGACCAATTATTGTACAAGATGACAGACCTTCGCATTGACACATTGGGTTATGCTGATGATCTTGTAATCATTGCGAGGGGCTTTTGCCAAAGTACTGTATCATTAATCATACAAAGAGCCCTAAACACCATAAACAACTGGTGCAGAGATAACAGTTTATCAGTTAATGCTGATAAAACTGTTATAATACCCTTTACCTTAAAGAGACGGTTGGACAAATTAGTCACACCAAAACTTAATGGTAAAGAAGTACCATTCTCCACTGAAGTTAAGTACTTGGGCGTAACAATCGACCCTGATTGCATCGACAACTGTCCTCGAAGGCTTCACGGATACCTATGGTTACCGTCTCCGCCACTAACTCCAGACCTTCAATCGTTTTTATGCTTTTAGGAAACGTTTCCAAATTCCTCCTTAGGCTATCTATGTAGACATCCCAGGAGGTCACTTTTGAATCTCTAAAAGCAACAGTTTCATAAGTTGGTGATGCTCTAATGACAAACTTAATGTGTCTGTGATCAGACATCGAGGTTTCACTACTAACATGCCAGTCAGTAATCCGCCTGGATATGTTATTGGTAGCAAAGGTTATATCTAAAACGTCCTACCTAGCACGCGTTACAAAGGTTGGTGTACACCCTAAGTTTAGGCTTACCAGGCGATTGGATATGAGAAAGTCAAAAAGTAACTCACTTCTTTCGTTGATGTTAGTGCTTCCCCATGCTGTGTGGTGAGCATTAGCATCACATCCCACCACAAGTTCGGTTTGAGCTTACGGGCAAACTTTTTTCGGTTTTCTCCGGGAAGTTAGGCTCAGCAAATGATTACTTTGGCCCCTGTGCATCCCTTAAGATTTATAAAGGCTGTAACCAGGTCGTCATTGCCTTCATTTTTATTGTAGATTATACAAACTCTGGGTCTACTGCCTTTAGTATTGACTAAGATCTTACCAGCAGCCGACAATGCCAGAACTTGACCGTTGGCCACCCAAGGCTCTTGTATGAGGGCGAGGTCAATGTTGTCCCCTGCAAAAAAAAATCTCCACCACGGCAGAAGCAGCTGCTGCACAGTGCATTTATAGGCGTGGGGGGGCAGGGTTCGTTTTCGCCTGCTTAGAACGAAGACGTCCTTTACTGGTGCTCTTGACCGCCGCCGTACCTTTTGGTCTACCGTTCCCACCTCCCTTTCCCTTACACCTGGCCGACACCTGCGGAGGCCCTCGGACCAAGGTGAGATCAGCGCTTGGGTCTCAGTCACTCTCGCTGATGACGTTCCAGTCGCATACCCCCGAGGTGATGATTTCGAGTTGGGGCGGTTCAGGCTTAATTGCCGCGTCAGAGCCTCCCCTGACCTTAAAAGTTATCATCTTAAAGCCAAGGATGTCTCTGCCGCCTGCCGCCCGGAGAGCCTCTGCCGATAGGTCGTCCAGAGAAAAGGTCCAAGGTTCCTACTAGGAACCCATTCTCCTCGTCCCTATGGTGGAGGATTTTCCAGGACTCGGTATGGAGCCCTTCATTTTGTGCCGTGAACAGCACAGCCGTCTCCTCTGGAGAGCCAGTTTCGCTGCGGGGCAGAAAGGTGATGCCCAGCTGAGGCTTAGACAGTTCGCTCTCGGGTATTAGCGAGAGCTCTGCCTCCAGCCAGGGTTTCAGTTTTCCGATCTCACCTACAATCCAGTCCTGGCTTGCCTTATTCAGGCACGTTACCAGAATCCAACCTGGCTTGTGGGTGAACCCCGAAAATTTGAGCTAAGCGTATTCTCCCCCGTTGCCAGCTTCACAGATTTCCTGGGTTGGTCTTTGGGGACTCCTCCTCAGACCAACTGCGTTTTTTCGCCTTTAGAACTGAGGGAGGTTTGGGCAGAGGAATTTCATCCCAGGGCTTCTGGCAAAGAGAGAGGGCCTCTTCGGCTCCTATCTCAGCTGCTATCAGCCTTTAGTACCTCTTCCGTGCAGCCCCACTATAAGCTTATAAGGCCTAGTGAACATATTCTTTTCCCCTCCCTGGTTCGTTTCTGACTGTGGTTCGCCTGCAGACGTGCCCTCCACTTCTCGGCTCGTCCCAGGTTGGGGCGTAGGGTTGCAGAGTGTTGGTGAGGCTAAAAGAGCCTCTTCCAGACCTACAGTCAGTTCCATTAAAGGCGATTTTGTTATGTCCAAATGTCGATCTTCGTCCATTTTGGTCTCATGATTAGTTAGGGAAAAATTCGGTCATCCCCGGCAGAATCCCGCATGCCGGGGGAAGGGCTAAAATACTACCCGAATCGCCCCCCAGCCACGCATCCATCGGCACGGTACGCTTAACACCTTGGATTGGGTTAAGATAGGAAAAAAAGGAGGTGGGATAAAAATAAAAGAAAATGGGGATCGTCTGAGTGTTTCTGTTCTGTCTGTTTCCTGTTGAACCAGACCAAATAACAGGCGGCAACCAGGTGGAGGAAGAACTCCTCAAACTTGCCCTGGGGATCAACACGACTTGCGCTCTCCCCCAGAGCCATTCGTCAAACTGCTCCCCGGACAGGAGAGCAGAATAGTTGATGTTAATCTAGTTAATGTTAATCTAGTCTTACTGATAATGTACAAATGTGAGAATTAGGAGTAGACTAGCCCCCGCCCATTGTATGCTAGTGATGTACATTTTACTTACAAGGATTATCCAAAAATTATTGTTGAGGAAGCGGTAAAAAGATAAAAAGTGGATACTACGAAACAAGTGCTCAATATTCAGAGGTCGATTAAATGTCAACAGCATCCTAGGCTAGCACCACATCGGCGCCACTCTGGCGGCTATATATTATAAATAATAACTACGTATTTTGCAAATAAATTTTGTTATAATTTATAATATAATATGCAGTTCAGTGGAAAAAAATCATGAAAGCGGTGTTAAATAAAAATATAACCCAGGGATGTACAGAGTACCAGCATCGATAATTCTACAGAATCCCTCACTGTGCATCCACGCCCAAACTATGTTCCTCCAGGCTGCACCGCGTATCGGGAGGAGATTCCGTTCTGTGTCCCACAGCGGTAATACCGAGACAGACCGACTCATCGACCACGTCCAAATGGCTACAGATTCCTTGCTACAACTAATCCTATCCGCAGAGGTCGTGCTCCTCGGCGATTTCAACGCCTACCACGCCGAATGATACGGTTCTCGTATTACCAATCTGCGTGGAGATCTGTTTACGACTTTGCCGTGGCATAAACTACTACTATACCAGTTGTCTATGTTAAGATCATTATGTGTTTAAAACTCATATAGCTAAAATGAAAAAAAGTTTATTATTACTTTATATTTTTCAGGGACAGATGAAAGAGAGAGTATCCTCATCGTATGTTAATCGGGACATAACTCCTCCACCTTTGAAATCAAAAGAACAAGAAAGAAGTGTTCAACTAACACCAAGCAAAAAAATGTATTATGTCCTCCGTGTTTCCCTTTCTTATTTCACCAGCAAAACATTTCAAGATGATTACTTTAAACAAATTAATTACAGTTACTTATTGGCCATTACAGAACTATCTTATTTAACTGATTCCTAAAAGTTTCCTTACTTAAATTATTAAGTTTACATTTACATTTAAGTCGGATATTAAAATAAATTTAATTATTAATTATTAGATGTTTGTAATTATTAAGAGTAATATTTTTATGTAAATGAAAGGAATATTTGTAAGTCCCTATTTTTATTTCACCAGCAAAACATTTTATAAAATATTATATGAAATAGAAATAGGTATATACTTAATTAAGTATCTACCTATTTATACTTGATTAACATTATGTTAAAATAGAAATTCCGGGGAAACCGTCCATGGCAGCAGTAAATATTTTTTTCTAAAGGTCATAACTCGAAAATACAATTTTCCGATCTGATTCTTGCGTAAAATTGTTTAAGTTTATTCGGTAGACTCACCACTTCAGAGATTATTGGGATTTTGTACATTTTGAATTAAAATCCAACAAAACGCAGGTAGGTGCTGCTTGTTCTTGGGAATATGTTATATGAATATTTTTTAATTATTTTAGAATATCATGTTAAAAATTAAGTTTATTTTTGATGTTATTCAATTTCGTGCACTAAAGTATTTTTTTAATCGTTTTACCGCTTTCTTAACAATCTTTTTTCGATAGTCCTTGAAAGTAGAATGTACATCACTAGCTAACGCACACAATGACAAATCAAAATTTCTCACGCGTTTTCGGGATGTCAGGTCGTCTATGCGCCAGTATAGTGCAGTCAAATAAAGTCTGAAATCAAAATTTTGACACTCAACTTTGCATTTTTGATATAATGTAGTTTTAATGATACAAAACCAATGTGTAAAGGTTTTCGTGTCCGAAACCCCCGGTAAGGCTTAAAAAAAAATTGAAAAGTGTTTTTTCGCAATTACTCGAAAACGGTAAAAGTAAGACAAAAAAGTTTTAATAAAAATGTGCAGAGCCTAAAATTTTACATAAAAAGGTTTAATGATTTCTTTCTCCTCCGGTCAAATTTAACCTAGTCAGGGAGATTTTAAGTTTAAGGGATGAACGTAAATTTTAAAAAATCGTAGGGAGTAGAAAATAAGCAATTCTTTTAGGTAAGATTTTAAACAGATGGATTGAATAAAAAAATGGATAAGGTTAATTGGGCGTGTTGGTTGGAATCCAAAGAAGAACTCTACAATTAGTAGCAAACATTTTCTTGAGAAATATATAAGAAAAAGCAGAATAAAAACAATTTCATTGAAAGTGGCCATTCCTATATTATTTGTACATTATTTGTTTAAGACATCAAAAATTTAACTTCAAAAACTTTAGGTAAAACTGGAGATAGATTCATTATAAACCTTTAGTATATTAAAA